>JAWHQN010000173.1:5000-32500 GCA_033220385.1 Triplophysa yarkandensis | reverse complement strand
AATTCGAGAGAAACACACACACACACACACATCCGAGAGAAACACACACACACACACACACACACACACACATCCGAGAGAAACACACACACACACACATACGAGAGAAACACACACACACACACATCCGAGAGAAACACACACACACACACACACACACACACATCCGAGGGAAACACAAACACACACACACACACATTCGGGAGACACACACACACACAAACACACACACACACAAACACACATCCGAGAGACACACACACACACACACACATCCGAGAGAAACACACACACACACACACACACATCCGAGGGAAACACACACACATCTGAGAGAAACACACACACACACACACACACACACACATCCGAGAGAAACACACACACATCAGAGAGAAACACACACACACACACACACACATCCAAGAGAAACACACACACACACACACACATCCAAGAGAAACACACACACACACACATCCGAGAGAAACACAAACACACACACACATCCGAGGGAAACACAAACACACACACATTCGGGAGAAACACACACACACACATCTGAGAGAAACACACACATCCGAGAGAAACACACAAACACATCTGAGAGAAACACACACAAACACATCCGAGAGAAACACACACACATCTGAGAGAAACACACACACACACATCCGAGAGAAACACACACACATCCAAGAGAAACACACACACACATCCGAGGGAAACACAAACACACACACACACATTCGGGAGAAACACACACACATACATCCGAGAGGAACACACACACACATCCGAGAGAAACACACACACACATCCGAGGGAAACACAAACACACACACACACATTCGGGAGAAACACACACACATACATCCGAGAGAAACACACACACACATCCGAGAGAAACACACACACACATCCGAGGGAAACACAAACACACACACACACATTCGGGAGAAACACACACACATACATCCGAGAGAAACACACACACACATCCGAGAGAAACACACACACACATCCGAGGGAAACACAAACACACACACACACATTCGGGAGAAACACACAAACACATCCGAGAGAAACACACAACCGAGAGAAACACACACACACACATCCGAGAGAAACACGCACACACATCCGAGAGAAACACGCACACACATCCGAGAGAAACACACACACACACATCCGAGAGAAACACACACACATCTGAGAGAAACACACACACATCTGTGGGAAACACACACACACACACACACACACACACACACACACACACACACACATTTGAGAGAAACATAAACACACACACACACACATTTGAGAGAAACATAAACACACACACACACACATCTGAGAGAAACATAAACACTCACACACACATCTGAGAGAAACACACACACACAGTTGTGAAGTTTAAACACTTTTATTTCACATATGGGCATGTTTAGCATGATTGTCATATTTTGCATTATGGATGTGACATAAATTGCTCGTAGAAAGACGTTGTAAACTGAAACTGTTTTTTTTGTCACTTTCCGTTTTTAAGCAAAATGTGGCATTGCGGCCCTAACTTGAATGTGTAAAATCATTCACAAAGATAAAAATTATGTTCTAAAAAGTTAGACACCTCACATGAGGATTTAAATCGCCCTATGTTGACATATGTGCTATAAGTGTACTTAAAAACATTTCACAAAAACTTGACATTTTCACGGATTTGCCCATATTATAGACAGATGTATATCCGTCTATAAAGGTAAATGTGTCGAAACAGTAGACCTTACACAGCGGTGTGTGTGTGTGTGTGTGTGTGTGTGTGTGTGTGTGTGTGTGTGTGTGTGTGTGTGTGTGTGTGTGTGTGTGTGTGTGTGTGTGTGTGTGTGTGTGTGTGTGTGTCTGTGTGTGTGTGTGTGTGTGTGTGTGTGTGTGTGTGTGTGTGTGTGTGTGTGTGTGTGTGTGTGTGTGTGTGTGTGTTGTTCATTGATACACTTGGAATTTTCTTGTTTAATGTGTGATCATCAGTTTAATTTACTTTAGTGTGATAAAAGATAAATTAATCTCTGGCTGGCTTGTTTAAGTTTTGTAACATTTTATCCGAGTGACATCACATCCTTTATTTAATTTGGACCCGTTTGTGTTTGGTTTCTTTGTATGCACACCAACAAGCTTAATTTTAAACATGAACATCATTTAGTTTTCCAGTGCAAAACTGCATAATTCACACATACAGCAAATAAAAAATACGCATACAGAAATAATACATTTATTATTATATTGGAAGGAAAAGAACATCTTAAAAACGCAAACTCAATAGTAAACCTGTGGAACATGACGTTTTCCAAAATATTTACAAAATCAAGAACAAACTGTTTATTGCAAATAAACTTTAGTTACAATGTGAGTTAAAACACATTTTATGATATATAAGTATGTTTTTACGTTTATTATAAACAGAGAGATAAATACAAATACAGATTCCTGGTGTTTTGCCAATACGAAGGAAGCTTGAGACTTTATTCATCTCCTGAGGATTCTGACAGACAGATTCTGTTGTTTTCATATATTTCATATAAAACCTTAAAAAAATGTTCTTTTGTGAAATTTAACTAATTTTAAGATTACTTTGTTTGTTTTTCTTTATTCCATTATTGTCTGTATGAGCATATAGGAAAATAACCTTCATCTTTTTCCTGCTCTCCCGTCTCTGTTTCTATTACTCAATTTTTTCCTCTTACAAGACTCAGTACTTCCTCCTTTGCTAAAATTGGATTTAACCGTGACACACTTTGTTTAAAAGTGTACACTCATTGCCAAAATATGACAACAACGTGCCTTTTCTTGCTATATCTCTAGGAACCAAAGTCTTTTGTATTGCGTCACAAACCGCTGACTTTACCTTCACATTATCTCACGCTTCATTCATTGAACAGATTGAGACATTTACTTTGACTGTTTTTAAATCTCAAGGTTAATTCTGCGTCTCGAAGAAGTGTAACTGTCAGACATTATTTTGTCTGTTATAATAATACAAAGATAAGAGGTAAAGCGCCTCTGTATATTTCTATATAACATCACTGAAGATTTGTTTCTTATGGCTGTTATGATATTTATTTAAAGCTTCATGGTCTCTCTCTCTCATTGTGTCTCAGGCAGGAGACCATGAAATGGAATGGCTGGGGTTACAGCGACTCCAGGTTCCTGTTTAATAAAAAAGGTCAAGCAGAGTTTACAGGTAAAAGGTGAGTATGATGAGAACATCTCTGCTGTCTAATACCGTACATAAGACATGTTAATATGCTCTGTTCAGGTGATTGACACGTATAACATGTGATGGTGTCCTGTAAAAATGTAATGAAGAATAATTGATCCTATGCTTTCTGTCATTATAATATGTTCAAAATAAGAAAAATGGTAATAAAATCTTACATTTTGTTATGTATAAATAAACAAATCTATACAAATTTGTATGGTATATATATATATATATATATATATATATATATATATATATAATATTCTGATATCATTTACTCACCCTATTGTCATTACAAATCTGACTTCATCATGCACAAAAGAAAATATTTCGCATAATGTCGGTAACAAAACGACAGCGCTACTCATTAACTTCTGAACAGACAAAACCGATAAAGTGAATGGGTGCCAGTTACCAACATTCTTCAAAATATCTTTTATTTTAAGTGCAGAAGAAAGAAAGTCATACAGAGGGTCAGTAAGTAAGAACAGAATCGTAATTTTGGGGTCAATTACCCCTTTTAATCTGCAAATACTGAGTAAAATAAAAAAAAAAATAAAAAAATTTATTCTGTGTTGAAAACGCTGTACTGATTTCTTGCGTACACAAAGTGTTTCAATAAGACATAAGGGGGTCACTTTGTATTTCAGACCTGTTTCATTACTGTGGAGGTTATGCATTTGTTTAGTTCTTACACTGGTCTCTCGTGTTCAAAAGATATTTGCAACAGTGTGTTTTTTAATATGTCAAGGACTTGCACACAGTGTCAGAATGTGCACTGCTCTGAGTAACGGCACAGACACAGAGGCGCTGTGTAATCTCTTAACAGAGGCCTAGTTGAGGACGCTTCTCTGGCACCAATACATGTTACTCAAACAGGCCATAGAAAAGAAGCACTTTAAAGAAGTTTCAGCATTTCTGGTGTAAACAGGTGAAAAAGGAATAAATGCTCATTAATGTGCAGTATAAACACTAGATGACGGCTGTATAACACACATGTGCTGGATATATTCAGCTCCTCTGTGCAAATACACACAGTTTTCTCTGCGATGTGCTTGTGTCATCTAGTGGCCGCTGTCTGCACTGCTGTGTATCAGTCGGACAGAATGAGGACGGATGAAACCTGTGTCCTAATTAACATGCTTAAAACATACTTTTCTGTAGGGAGAATAGATAGTGTGCATGATGCATACTGTCCCTTTGTCACTTGTCGTCCTAAAGCATGTTTCTATGTGTATTTACTTGGCCTGGGATTTTTTAATTGTATTCATATTTATTTCTATTGCACTTTTTACAAGTTTTGCATTGTTGCAAAGCAACTTTACTGCAACTACATTTCAAACATTATTTTTGTTTCATAGAAAATAAAGAAATGATTGGAAAATGATAAAATACTGTAGATTTTTGTTGTGACTTTTTTATTGAATGTAATTCTAAAATTCAAGTATTGAATCAGGAATGACAGGTCATGGTAAAATGTAAAATTGTGTTGATCAGTGTGTTTTGTGTTTGTTTCAGATATCGGTTGAGTGGTCTGATTTTGCCGAGTTTGAAGGACTGGTTTGAGGGCACGTTCGGAGCGAGTTTACAGCATAAGTCTCCTGCTAGTGTGAGTAACTTTGACTCGACAGACTGTTGTTTCAAGTGTGCGTGTGTTATAACAGGGTTTGTGTGTTATCCTCTAGCCCACGCTGAACTTAAGTGCAGTCTCCCCACCTAACCTGAATGAGCCGTTCATGGAGGACCTGAAAGCAGCGGACATAGCTGTGTCACATGATCCAGAGGACCGGGTCTTCCGTGGTCATGGTAAAGATCCCTTTGTTTGTTTAAATATGATTTATCAGTATTATAAATATATTTTATTATTAAGTATTTTGACGGTAAATTCTCTTTATAAGAAATAATTTTATATGTTTATTTTATATACATTAAATAATAATAGTAAAATTACAATGTGAAACATTTTATCCATGCCAGATATTTTGAACCATTTATATAACAGGCTTTTTAAATCATTTGTTTTTATTCAGATCCTTTTTAGAGCCATTGTATTTAACACAATAAGCATTTTTCCTTTTGTATTAATTCTTATCACAAACCATTTTTCATACACGCAAGATTATGTAAGTGAACCGCACGCCGTACAATTGACCACGTCTCTATATTTCAGGTCACTGCCTGCATGAAATCTTTGCTCTGCGTGAAGGGAGGATTGGACGGGTGCCGGACGCCGTGGTTTGGCCGAGTGAGTATCTGGAAAGGTTTTATGATACGGCCGAATGCATCAATTACTGAATATTCATTAATATTCATGAGGGAGCTTTGACGACCAATGGATGGCTGGCTTCTTGAGAAGCTGCTCTCTGATTGGTTGAGTGGTGACAGGACTCATTAAATTGACTGTGATTGATGGCTGAGGTTTGGTTAGCTGCAGGCGTCCCAGGCGATCAGCAAATCATAGGCGTCCTTTCGGTACGTCCCTCTGAGACCTCCTCTTTCTGTTCTCAGACGCAGATGCAAAGGCATACATGTACAAATGTCCTATAGTGTGACAGCAAAATTAAACAAAAAAATTATATTAATTATAGTTAAATTTGTTTTTAACAAATTTGCCACGGCACTGTAAAGGATTATATTTAAATTATTTTAATTTCTCAAAGCATATATTAATATTTTTTATGTAAGCTAATACGTATACAGTTCTTTATCATGTTTTGTTAAACTAATAAAGGTTTACAGATAACATGTTTGATTTTGAAAATATATTACAATACAGACAACAAAGGGGGAATGCTGCGTATTTTTTTTATTATTTGTTATCTAATGTAGTTACTGTAATATAGTGTAACATGTCATTTTAATTTAATATGTATTTAAAAGGATGAATTATTGTGACTTTATCGTCAAATGCCATATGATATACATAACTATGTCGTCAGATGTGTATAAAGGTCTTACATTATGAACCATTATGTTTTTAATTACCTTGGAATGAGATCTATCCAAACACACTGCGGGTCTTCATATATAAGACAGGGCTGGAGTGAGTCAGCTATCGCAAGTCGCAACCTTACCACTTTCTCCGTAAATGTCTCTGGTTATATTGTACACTGATCATCTCAAACCTTTACCACCTCGGGAAACAAGTGATGAAACTAATGTAGCCTACTTCTCTAATCCCTAGGGATGAGATCAAGTTCTGTCCTCATTATGTTCACAGTCTATTCTCTTTGTGTTGGAAATGTGTGTCGTATTATTGCACTGTTTAAAGTGGTTTCAGCATGTCAGTTTTGGGGTGGGCGGCATGACCATAAACCGGCTTCAAAGTTTGAGTTACATATACCATATACCGCCGTATATATGTAGTTAGGGCCAGAGCTGGGAGTTCATGGAGGTCAAATTTTGTTGAGAGATTTCATCTTTTATGCACATGATTGCCTCCAATCACCATGCAAATTAATTCAGTTAATGCTACATTATTCTTTTTATTAAAATGTCAATAATATGAATCTCCTAGTTAACGCCATACATATTTAGTATTGGGTCTTTATCTTTCTTCATGCTACTTTGTCTTATTTGGTCTAACACGCAAGAGTCTGTTAGCCTTGCTTATTGACATGTTGTGATTAACGCGTTCCAGAAAATTCAAGTTACAGTTAGGGATAACGCTATTGTTCTGTTCATTTGTTACTGGTGTTCTGGAGAAGGTTATACAGGCGTTTGATGTGATGTGATGTGGTATTTGCAGGTTGTCATGGTGATGTGGAGAAGATCGTCGAGCTCGCCTGTAAACATGATGTCTGCTTGATACCCTATGGAGGTAAGTCCTTTAAAGACTTTATAATCCCTAGACAATGACTTTGATGGTAAACGAGAGGCTTTCTATCTCTCTTTCAGGTGGTACCAGTGTATCCAGCGCTCTAGAGTGCCCCAGCGAGGAGAATCGGTCCATCGTATCTTTGGACACATCTCAGATGGTGAGTAAATCCCGCATTCCCCCGTTTGGCAACGCAATTAAGTTTTCATTTATAATAGCGCTTTGTCCACACAAGCAATTCACAATGTTTTTAGAAAGTTCTTAAATATAAAAAACTTTGCCACAGTGGTCAGAAACCCAAATGATGCCTTTGACTTAAACGTGTCAGTGTGAACAAGCCTATGTGTTTCATCTTGTGCTATGACCTTGGCTGACCTGTTTGGAGGGTCACAGGGTCCAGGGGTCACGTACATGAAAGGCTGTGAGTCATAAGCGCTCTTGCTTTATGAGCACACCGGTTTGATTGATAGCTGAGGGGCGGAGACACCTGTGGAGACGGGACCGTTTCCTTTGGAGTGTTTAAGCCCTATGGGAATCCGGGGACAAAACCAGGTTGAGGCTCAGACTGAAACACACACACACACCAGCCCACATCCAGACGTTGAGATTGGAAATGCACATCTAATACAGTTTGGCTTTACATGAGACATAACACAGCTGTAAATGCACACACACACACACACACACTGTGACCTCTCTCTGTCCTGACTTTCTAAGCTCAGATATGTGGGCTGAGTTTAAGAGCCGTGAATCAGTTTGACATGGAGCTCAGTGAACAGACTCAATTTCAACATCTCTGCACTTTAATCAAAATCTCTCCTTCCTCATGTGTGTTTCTAGAGGTCACATTGCTGAAACAGAAGGTTGAACTTTCCATATGGGTTATTTTGTGTTTGCTTTTTGGAGAGAGTAATTTATTTAGTTTTTATACGATTACAAAATGTTTCAGGCCATATCAAAAAAAAAAATTTTTATTTTATTTTTGTATTTGTAGATTATTAAACTGATTGTTTTTAAAATGGATAACTAATAAAATGGCCATGTGAAAAAGAATTGAATTTCAATATAATAAACAACTTAAAGCGCTACTATATGTGTTTTAAACATGCATCTAAATTGTAACCTCTGTGCCGTTCTCTCTGAGGAACGAGCTTTATCAAAACTAAAGTACATGCTTTTAAGCGCATTAAGACGTCACTCTTGCACTGTATGAGGACAACCGAGTGCTCTTAACCCCTTCAGCAAACCAGAAAACCTCCTCGCAGGGAATTTTGCCGATAACCGTTAGTTCGTTTGAACTATCTGTGCCGCCAAAACCGATATATCAGATTACGTCTAATATAAAACCAATCTCCATTCATTGAATCACCGATAAGAAATCAAAGTAGAGAAATGTAAAACAGATGTATGGTATTATAGTAAAACCCTTGAACTGTAAATACACATTCAAAACGTTTCCTATCAAGATGTTTTAAAACAGTATTAAATATTATAACTACAGCATTTACTTACATATTGGTTTGTTCAACGGAGACTTTTTATTCGATTTTTTCATAAAATGTGTTAATGGATTTATGAAGTGAATAAAATGTACTTCTACTGTTTTCTACTGTGCAGAACCGAATATTGTGGTTGGATGAGAAGAATCTGACAGCTCATGTGGAGGCAGGAATCATCGGACAGGATCTAGAGAGACAGGTCAGGCTGACTGACAATCAAACACACACGCACACAAACAAACACGCACACATACACACACATACATGCACACAAACGCAGGTTTAGGACATATGAACTCTCTCACATTAACACTGCGTTTGCACAATCCCTTATTGAAATCACAATCTTTAGTATCACAGATAAACATTTGATGTGAACCTATTTTGTTTTATTTCTTGTATTTTTAACTGTTATATGTGTGTGTGTGTAGTTAAATGAGCGCGGTTATTGCACGGGTCACGAGCCTGATTCTATGGAGTTCAGTTCTCTGGGCGGATGGGTGGCCACAAGGGCATCGGGCATGAAGAAAAACATCTACGGCAACATCGAGGACCTGGTATGTTTTATCATATCTTATGACACACAGCGTTGTGGGTTTGAGTTCATCCTGTGGTTTTGACCAGGGATTATCTTTAACGTTTTCAGGTGGTGCATATAAAGACGGTGACTCCCAGAGGAGTGATTGAGAAGAGCTGTATGGGACCGCGCATGTCCACTGGGCCTGACGTACATCACTTCATTCTGGGCTCAGAGGGTATGGACCTATGCTTAAATCCGGTGTTATGAATAACGACCAAGCTGTTACGAACATGTCATTTTAACGTGACTTTAACAAGAGAAAAATGAAAACTTAAATTTTAGATGGCTTTATAGACCATTCCTAATTTTGGTTAACATAATTAAAACTAATATTACCTAAAAATTAAAAATGTATAATCATAAGGGATTGCAATTTACTATTTGTTGATCTCTTATATTACATACATTTTTAATGTAAAATATATTATTACATTTGTTGTCAGTATCAGTATTGGCAAATAAATTGATAAGACACAGAGATGGAGTGTTTGGAAGGAATGATAATTTCAGGGAAGTTTGCTAAATAGTCAAAAATATACTACAAATTATTCTTAAAAATACTGCATCACAACGAGTGACGGGCGGACATGTCAGACATGTGTAGCATGTCGTCATCGACTTCAATCTGACATCAATCCTGGCGTTTGCTGTAGTCCAAGACATGTGATTTCCATTAGAGACACTACCTAGCTTCATCATGAACTTAGGCATATGTAAATATCATAGATTGTTTACATGTAACACACATAAGCACACAAAGAAAATGTATAGAGAGGAAAAGGGATTCCGGGTTTCTTTTTTTAAAGAAGGAAGAGCAGCGAGTTTCGTGGAAAGATTGAAGTTTTAGAAAGAGTCGAATGAGGAAGAGTCTAACTTGATGGGTTCCCGAGAAGTAGGCTGATTAATAGTCCATCATGACGGGAATGATTTACAATTTCCCGCCGCGCATGGTCCCAGTGAGAGGTGTGGATTTACCACGGCTGTTGGGTACAACGAGGCTCTTAGTGGTTTTTCCACGTTTGAGGTGTGTGTGAATAGCACAATTACTGAGATGCCCAGCTATTCGTTTAAGCGTTCCCCATGTTAAATTCTCTTGTTTAAGCTACCGCTGGCCTTGTACTCTGCCGATAACCCTCAAATGCCTGAAAACAAACGCCCATATACACTTTGACATGACACAAAAACGCATAACATAAACTTCTGTGTTTTTTGCTTATACGTGAACTAGTTGTGCAATGTGAAATGTTTTGCTGTTTGGAATTGGCAGCCATGTTTCTATAGTGATTCTAAAAGGAAAAATTGCTCTAAAGAATGCGTTTTGTAAATATATTACCGAACCTTTTTTGGCAAAGTAATGAAATTGTAACAGGATCTTTGTCCTTTAATAGCGGCTCAAGTGTTTCAAAAATGTTCCCAGTAGATGGGGCCAAAATCTACACACTGGACTTTTATGGAACACAGCAGCTAGAAACTGTTGGTACACTATGAACTTTTAAGCAGGGGTTGTGTATTTTAAAACAAATTGTTTAATCAAACACTACAAACTTAAGTTATCTTTCTTTTCCATGAAAGTAAATTACTTCTGGGAATGTGAAGTCTTCATGCAAACATCATGTGTGTGCGTGCGTGTGTGTGAGTGTACCTGTTGTATTTAGATTATCCTTTAATGTGTAGCAGGGTTTTTTCATGTGGCTTGAACTGCGTGGAATTCGACCTATTTCTATTTTTTTGTCCAGAGATTCTTCTGGTCTGGAGCCCACATAATTTATGGCAAAACTATCATTTTAATTTAGGCGCAGGGACTGCCACCATTACTCTTTAAAACTGTTCAGATCTGGTCCTTGAGATGACTGCATTATATTCTAAATAGGGATGCAACGATATGTGAATCTGTATCAGGTCCGATACTGTGTTCATGTACTCCTAACCTCCCATTCCAAAAACCAATACCCGGTGATGTCCACAACAGAACCACCAGTGCAGAGGTTCACCCCCAGCAGCAGAAGAAATTCTATTTTGTTTGTTTCTTTTTAATTCATATTATTTTATTATTCCCTTGGTTTGGTTATGGAAATTATGAGATATGTTTCTACTTTGACAACCTTGTGTCAAAAAGAAAAAAAGTCCCAGTTGTAATAATTAGAAAGAAGCTGTCTTAAAATACTAGTCCAACTGGTTCATTACTTACAAAAACTTCCACATCCCAAAAACAAGAATCAGAATCTGTATGTAGTATCGGTGCATCCCAAATTCCTAACTGTCTTTCTCCTTGTTCACCAGAACAAAGAAATGTGCTGTTTTTAAATAATACAATGTTGAGTAAATGACAGAATTTGTGTATTTTTGTAAACAATCCTTTTTAGAATCAAAGCAGATCTGACACATTTCCCATTTTCACAACTCTATATTATTATTTTCTTCAACAAAGATATTTTCCAAATGTGTCACGATCATTTTTTTGCATATGGCAGCACAAAAGAAAACTTTACAATTTCACCAACAGCAGAAGATTAAAGTCATTCTTAAATTGTTTTAAAGACTCTGTACGAGATGGGATATTCTTTATTACATGACGCAGACAACAGAGTTACACATGAAGCGACGAATCTGAACTTTGTTCTTGAGATATTCCATGTATGGGAAAGGATATTTTATGACATCATTAATGAAGCCCTAAAGTGATGTGAAAGGGTCATTTCAGGAGAATCATCTCAAGCTCTTTATGGCTTATATTAGACGTAAAGTCTTGGCGCGATGGTGAATATTTCTCAGAATTAATCTGCATCCATTAAAGATTCATGATTCCATTAGGAATGACATCTGGCTTTTGTAATGATGGTTTAATGTCACAGGACAGGAAAGAAGAGCCCATCTCACCCTGCCAAACTTCAGATGACAGAATTACTGTTGATGGGTTTTACAGGGATCTTTAGATGTAAGGATTCAGTATCGACACTGTGAGCGTGTGCGTTTGACAGTCGAGTGGTTTATTAGGGGTTATATACACCTTAGGCTCTTTCTGTTAGTGCAGATGCTTATATACGCTCTGTCTTATTGAGAAACAGTCATTGATTTTGCAATATTTTGTTTTACAGAATAATTCATAAAAATCTTCTCTGATTTTTGTTGTAGGTGCGTGCTTTTGTTTTAGTACACTGAGTAGTTCTTTCTTCAGAGTTTACCTTAATGCAGAATGCAGATATTTGGGATATAAACCTGCACATTCCCAGAACTCATTTGTGGACTTATTTTATTTTCCAGGGTAAACATGCCCTCGGATCTAACCTCACAGCAGGCCTTTCTCTGTGTATTATAAACTCTCGACAGGACTTAAACATTCATGTCTGCTGTGGACTCTCAATAATGAGTCTCAAACCAGAGACGCAGGGTTTCCCTCTGGGGTCGAAGGTCATGCGGGATCGGGACGGAAGCACGCTGCGCATGGCCCTCGGTGGCTCTGTTTTTTCCCAAAAGTGCTGTTTGATACTGACCTGCTTTATGTCACGGAACACGCCGTCTGTAAATCTCCCAACTTCCTTTTTGTAGAGGAGGAAACTCGAGCGTTCATGTGGAAATGATCCTGCAGATCTCCAGCAGAGATCCAGGGGCCGCCGGTCCAGCGTGTGCGTGTCATTCTGTTAATGGTTCTGCCGTCACACACTCGGTCAAACTCAACTAGAACAATATAAAAAGAGCAGAACACAACTCCCAGCAGACCAACACCATGCCAGTCATGTTAAAAGCAAAATGAACACTCGCCAAACTCCAGACGCAAGTTAACAAAACTGCCTTAGGTGATGTTATAAAATTTGACATTCGGTCAGGATTTTTTGGAGTGCATGGTCCAGTGTATGTTTTTAGAGACGTATTTTTTATATTTAAATATTTCAGAGCCTGCCTTCGAAATCAAAAGTTTAACTTTACCTATTAATGTCAATATTGTTTCAAGTATCAAAGATTTCAATGTTTTATTCTCCCAAAGTGTTACTTACATTGTTAAGAATGAATGCTTGTATAAAAGGTCGGATTTTCACTGGCACGGTCACATTATGCTACTTCAAGAAGTTTTTTATTCTCTGTTTTTGTAACACGAAAAGAAATTATATTGCAATAAAACAATTCGAGATTAGTTTCTTGCCCTGTAAAAAATAGGTGAACTCTTCCATTTTCTTTGTTCTCCGGCTTAGTTTTGTGTCTTGTGATTTGTTCTTTAGGAACTCTAGGAGTGGTGACTGAAGTTACAATGAAGATCCGACCGGTTCCTGAGTATCAGAAATACGGATCTGTCGTCTTCCCAAATTTCCAGCAGGGTGTTGCATGTTTGAGAGAGGTCGCCAGACAGGTCAATGTCAACTTTTAATTCTTAAATCACACCCTAATGAATTTTAAAAGATGTTTTAATTGAAAAAAGTGTATTGGAAGACATGAGCATATTGTTCACCATATTGAGGCACAAGTTAAGATAAAATGATAAAAAGACTTACAACAACAACAAAAATGTGTATGAAATCAAATAAAGTCAGTGTTGTCTGTATTAAATTATTATACACAGGGAAAAACATTTGATTATTCATGCATGGAACTCACTGCGTCCATGCGTTTAGTTAATAAACCAGCGGTGTTGGAGTTAAAGTAATCTAAAATCGTTGATATGTCAGTGCATCCCTACGATAACCATTCTGTCCGCTACATTTAGATAAATTATCAACATTTTCATATTTTCAAAATGTAGCAACAGCACAACCACAGAGGGCTAAACATGAAATCATCTAAGCTTAACTTTGCTACATTAGTAGTAAAAGAAAAATCAATAATAGCGACGTAAAATAATAAAACACATTACTTTCAATGGGATTTTCTGTACGATAATGTCTGGTTTTATCAATGGTTTTGGTTGATTTGATGTGTGTGTTCAGTTCTGGGTAATGGCCTCACATCCAGTCAGCTTCTCATTAGTCTGTTGGTCCGGCGGTGGTGCTGATGTTGCTGTTATTGATGACCGCAGCGCTGGCACTTTATGCAACACTGCTTGTTATTAGTCCATAAACAAATAGTGATCCAAACTTAAAATTAAATTATTGATTATGCCGTCCAGGACCTACACACTGTTACCTTCTGTTTCCTGTTGCCCGGGGCTACCTTTAATAAATCCCAACAAGTGTGCTTCATTTATTGTGTTCATGCCAATATATTATAGTGCTCTGTTGTGTTTTGTGAAATGAATGTGTTTTTATGTCTTCTGTTCTGCAGAGATGTGCTCCTGCATCTATTCGCCTAATGGACAACGAACAGTTTCAGTTCGGTGAGTATGAAAGAAACGTGACAATTCATGGTTGTGTACATGAGCCGGATGCCATTACATCTCGTATCAACAGCTTAGTGTACCACAAGTTACTGAACTATAAATGATTTAGAAATGTACAGTATAAATGCACAACATAACATAGGCCTCTCTATAGAAAAATCCTCCCTGTGGTTAGGTAACACCGATGATCAAAAAGCGGAAGATACACACAAAAATAACTCTTCTACATGTGATGTGTATTCCCTCCACTGAGACGGATTGAAAGATTGAACGTTTGTTTTTGTTTTTACGACTTGTTGTTGTTTTGTGTATTCATTACATCAAGTGGTTTAATTTGGTGTGGTGTAATTTATCTCCGGAGAGCTCACACAGAAATTGATCATTATTTTAGCAGCTGAGCAGCGAGTGCACAAACACACAGTTCAGGAACAATGAAAAATGGCTCTGGCAGCAATTACGCTCACAGCGCGGCGCAACTTTATAACGCTACATGTTGAGATGCGGGGGAATTCGTCAGGGGTTGCCAGATATTTCTGGAAAAGTTCCCCAATCTCCAGGGAGCTCATTAACTCTCGGTGTTTTCATCCAGCATGTTCCTCAGAGAGAGAGAGAGAGAGACAGAGAGAGAGAGAGAGAGAGAGAGAGGGGGATAGAGAATGTATGGAGTGTTTAATGAAGACTCCAGTCTCTGTGATCATAATAGTTTTTGCATCATGTAGTCTCTTTCAGCGTTGTGCTGTGGCTGGATCTGTATTATAAAGTTAATGAGTGTTACAGTGTCTTCATACACACCGACTGTGATAATATCACCACTGTAAAGCCAGAGAACCTAAAGGTCTTTTAGTTTTGTACAGGACAAAGGTAGGCATTCTGAAAGAAACTGTTGTCTATGATATATGGTATATGATATATATTATAGTCATGTTTATGGATCTAAAGTCATTTTGAAGTTTTAAGTTTTCTTGGGTTCATGTCTCATTTCATCATTTCCTGCTAACCTCATCCTTTCGCTCCCCTTTTAAGAAAACATTCAGAAAGAAGCAGTAAGTACTGTTACATTGTATGGTTATCACTGTAACTTTTGGTTTTGTTAAAGACGACTAAAAAAATTATCTTTGGCCCATTTCATATTTTGACTTTTCGCACAAATAGTCACAAAAATAATCATGAAAAAAGAGATGGACTGTAGAAATGAAAAACACTTAAATCGACTTTTACTGAGAATAGCGTGTGTGTCCGCGTGAGTTTGTGTTTTTATCAGACCAACTTCAATACAATGATATCTCTCTCTCTCTCTCTCTCTCTCTCTCTCTCTCTCTCTCTCTCTCTCTCTCTCTCTCTCTCTCTCTCTCTCTCTCTCTCTCGCCCTCTCTCTCTCTCGCCCTCTCTCTCTCTCTCTCTCTCTCTCTCCGTCTCTCTCTCGCCCTCTCTCTCTCGCCCTCTCTCTATCTTTCTCTCGCCCACTCTCTCTCCATCTCTCTCTCTCTCACCCTCTCTCCCTATTAGTCAATACGCCCAATAAATCCGTAGGCCTGTTGGGAAATTAAGGTGTTCAGAACAGAGGATGTGTCAATGACATCACATATCTCTGACATTAAGAGTACTAAAGGTTTTCTGATGTTTATTGATGGGTTGTCTCGGCAGGTCATGCACTCAAGCCACAAGTGTCCTCACTATTCACATCGTTCTTGGACGGGTTGAAAAAATTCTACATCACAAAGGTGAGGGGAGTGTGGCCTCTGGAATGGTCTGTCTGGTCAATAAGAAAATGGTTTAATTTTTAAAATATAATGCTTATCACAAATCCATATTTTATATCTTTTCATTTTTATTTGTGTTTGCTAACACACTCAATTATATGTAGAGAATATGTTTTTTAACAGATTATTACAAAATGAAACCAAGCAATGTTTGTATTTATCTGTGTGATGTGTTGTCAGTTTAAAGGATTCGACCCGCACCACCTGTGTGTGGCCACGCTGCTGTTTGAAGGGGATCGTGGGAAGGTTCTACAACACGAGAAGCAGGTTTATGACATTGCTGCCAAATTCGGGTAAGAACGTGTTGGGGTTTTTTGTTAGTGTCCAATAGATGGTGATTCTATAGAATTAGAGGAACTGTTTGAGCACAGGTCATACGGGTGATGACCTTCGCCCTTCACTGATCTTTCTGATGCTATACAGAAGTGGTAACGTTTGTCTCGGGCCTTTCATCCTGTCTCATTCATCACTCCTCATTCAGTGAGAGTTTGTGAACAGATTGAAGGATTTGAGAATATTTCATTAGAGCTTGATTGTGATTGATAGGAGGTGAATCTCACCAATGACCTTATTGATCCTCTGCACACTGTGTGTGTCCGTGTGTGTGTGTGTGTGTTTGTGTTTGTGTGTGTGTGTGTGTGTGTGTGTGTGTGTGTGTGTGTGTGTGTGTGTGTGTGTGTGTGTGTGTGTGTGTGTGTGTGTGTGTGTGTGTGTGTGTGTGTGTGTGTGTGTGTGTGTGTGTGTGTGTGTGTGCATTTCCTGTAAAAAAGTGTGAGGACTTAAAATATAGTTAGGGGGAAAAGGAGATTTAACGTGTGTGTGGTTCAGAGATTTGGTTTTCACAGTGGCTATAATATATGTGTTCCCTGTGTGTGTGTTTCAGAGGTCTCGCTGCAGGAGAGGACAACGGTCAGAGGGGATACATGCTGACATTTGTGATCGCATATCTGCGGGTGTGTTATCAAACTCAAATAACTTTCTATTTAAAGACACGCTTAACTTTGTTCTAAAAGGTTCATCGATGGTTGCGTTTTAGTGACCAATGCTGATATAAAACAATAGGCCATAAAAAATATCTTGTCATGAACAAATCAGTTATTCACATCACAGATGTCAACATTTGATGGTTGAAATACCAATGTGAAGACTCTTCAAGTTTTATGGTAAATATATATATATGGTTTATATAGTTTAGAGAGTTTTAATATGTCATCTCCATAATGCTGTGGACGGTAAAATAGGGTAACTATATAAATTCAAAAAGAAAGTAAATATATAAAGAGTTCTTTCCCAAAGCGCGATAAATCCATTTGAATAGTTTTAATGGAAAATAAATATTTTTCCTAAACTAATTCATATTATGAATTTTCAGTTTATCCTGTTAATGTGGTATGAACATGTTAAACAAATATTGTTAATAGGAACCACAATATTGTTGATTATAGATTCAAAGTTTTCGTTTTTAAAGACAAAACAAAACAAGAGAACATGCAACACATGACATCAATGACTCATACTATAAATAAATATAAATCAAATAAATACAAATTAATAAATAGTCATAAAATATCTTACTCGCATAAATAGGCAAAAACAGCCTTTAAATGGGTCACATGATATATCGGTCAGTATTTGGATGCATGATGTGTACGAGGTATTGAAGGAGTGTTGTACAGTTTGTGATGGTGTAGTTGTACATTTCATCATCGACTGACATATCTTCTGCACATGTTCGACTGTAGACCAAAAATGGCGAATCATTGAGTTAATCACGATACGTTTTTTTGTGTTCAACAACCAAAAATAAGCATGTGTGAAACGAGGTGTGATGAATCTGTCTTTATAATGCTGTCATGTTAAAACGGTGTCCCATGTGTACAGGATCTTGGGATGGACTACTATGTGATGGGCGAGTCGTTTGAGACATCTGTGCCTTGGGACAGGTAAGACTTCACATTGTGTTCATACTGCTGGAATCATAAACATCTTTCTCCATGTTAACCTGTGTGTTTTCTTCTTAAGTCTGTTGATGTTTGTCTGATTTCATCTCCTTAAGGGTGTTAGACTTGTGCAGGAATGTGAAGGAGAGGATTGTGAGGGAGTGTAAGGAGAGAGGCGTACAGTTTGCCCCGCTCTCCACATGCAGGTACACACATCGCACAGAAATCTGAGAGACCCGGTCAGTCACATTATAACACACTCGCAACCTAGAATGAATAGTCTCAGATGATACAGTCTCGCATCATGAACCCTGGTTTGCCCAACTTTGGTTGAAAATATCAGAAGTTTAGTTCGATGTGTTGAAGCCACTCTTATCTAACTGTCAGAGAGAGAGAAAAAGAGAGATCAGGTGTGTTTGTCAGACATTTGTTTTCGGTCCTGTGATCGATGTGGCCATTTAACCTCTGCAAAACCAGATAACACAAACACACACCTCCCAAACTTTCTTTTCTCAAAGTCATGAGCCGGTGAAATAGTTATTATGTCACATGGGTTTATACTGTAGTGAGATGAACAGCTTCTTAATTTGAAGGAAGGGACATTCATATAATAAAACCCTTTAATAGTTTTATTTCATCCAAATCACAGCTCCTAAACTTTTAATAATAAAGTCTACCATTACTGTCTTGTTCTATCAAATTGGAATTGGCAAAATAAAGAGTCTGCCATTGGTTGGACAAACTGCTTACCGTAGAGCTCTCTCTCTGTTTATTTTAACACCTTTACACTTTTCTGAAGGGAAATAATAATGTTGTTTTTCTTTATAGAGTTACTCAACTGTATGATGCCGGTGCTTGTGTGTATTTCTATTTTGCCTTCAACTATCGAGGTCTGAGTGATCCGGTGCACGTCTATGAACAAGTCGAGGTACGTTAACAACCAGAAGATGAATCCTTGTTTCACTCTGTTAGAAAATCATCCATTTAATGCTTAAAAATTATGATTAATCTATACTTCTGGTCAGAAATATAGCATCTCTTACTCATAATTTATATTTTTTCCCAAATATTAGAATAATAAACTATCAATTAAAACATAATTTTAACTGTGGGTTATATATAAACTGTATGTTATATCGTACCATGTCTGACAAGTATTTGCAGAAATGTACTGTTGGTATGTTCTCATCAAGCTTCTTGAAGTCTTAAACTAAAAATATTTTTAAATGTCACCAAATGATTTTTTTTTTAATGCTGGACTGGTTGCATTTACGTGTAAGTTAATTATTTGGTATAAGTGATCAATTTTTTTAATAAACAGAAGGAATATATTGATAGGAACTTGAAACATATACCATCAGATTCAAATATTTGGAAGATCATGTGAAACATTTTTGTCGAGTGATCCAAACAAACAAACATTTCTTTTCAAGTAAAAATAGATCTCTTCATTTAGTTTAAAGTAAATTTTAATAAAGCTCATTTATTCTTTTGTCTCTGTTAATGTGCAGCATGCAGCCCGGGAGGAGATTCTGGCCAATGGAGGAAGTTTGTCTCATCATCATGGAGGTAATATAACACGGTGCAATGTTTCATTACAATCAAATAAAAGTTTATTTTATAACGATTGAAAACATTTCCACTCAGCTTCTTAAAAAGCGTTTTTCATGGGTTGGGATTGAGTTTGGGTCAGTGTTTTGTCCTGGTTTATTGGCTTTGAAACGCAACTTATCTACATTACCATCCGCCTGCTGTTAGCTAAACATCACCAGACTCATAAATCACTCTCTTTCTCTGTCTCTCTCCATGTCTCCATCTCTCAAGGCTGTTTATATATACAGTATATGACTGTTGTAATGAGAGAGAGGAAATGTGTTTGTGAAATTGACAAACTTTCCTAACCGCAATATAAAAAAAGTCTTGACTTTAACCCAAAACCCAATGTATGTGCGCGTTCATGCGGGTGTGTGTGTGTGGTGCGTGTGTGTGTGTTGGGGGTCTCTGTAATTGTGATTAATAGCAGCAGCGTTGCTCTATCTGCCTGCAGACAGGCCCTTTTGTCTGCACACACAATCACGGCATGACAAATGAAGTGTGTGTGTGTGAGTGTGTGTATCGGTAAAAACAGATGTAGTCTGGGCTGGCGAGGTGGGAGGGCACTTTACTAACCCGTGTTTACCGTAGGTCAGAGCCGAACACACCCTTGCCAGACCACCTCTCTCTCTTTAAACACACATCTACACAAACACACACATGCCCTTTGTTCTTGAGAGGACACTGTAAGGATTCGGGGTATTAGCCTCTGTTTAGCGCTGATAATGAAATAAAGACGGCCACAAACATGCTTTAACGTTCAGTGATGGAGTAAAGAAAGATGTTCATGCGTTACAGACGCACAGAATATTTAAGGTCGAGCTGTTTTATTTATGTACTTTTATTTAAGCTTTTGAAGAGAAAGCATCATGCTGTAATCTTATTATTAAAGGAATTATACATAATCGGATCAGATTTGGAATTTTTCAATAATTTCAATTCATCGGGCATTAGTGGCTAGCTATTTAGATGTATGCTGTTTTTATGCAATTAAAATCTTTGAAATTATAATCTAAATCTGCACCACAATCTTGGTCTACAGATGCAGAAAATTAAACGGATTGATTTTAAAATGTACTCTTAATAGATGTATATTTAGGTAATTTTATAGGATTTGTATAGAAATTCTTTTGGGGAAAATACAGCTGGAGAAGCAAAATAACAGAAAGATGCTCTGCGTTTTTTTAATTACTGAAAAAAGTATATATTTCTTTTTAAATTAAAAGTTTTCTTGTTTTCATGTCTCTACATCTTGTCAGTTTTTCACATTGTTGTCGTATGTTCTTCTCCCTCGTCGTTTCGGACTGAAATGACCAAAAATCATGGTAAAATTAACATTTGAGATGGTGTCTTATTTTTTCTGTAGCTGTATTTCACCCCAGAGTTCATTCATTCAGTACAAGGTTGAAAGTGTTTTTGTTGCTTTTACCATGATGATATAAATTCGTGTGGGTCTTCGCTGCAGGAGTTTTGTTTGTTTGGCAGTTAAATGCTTTAAATCTCAGTGTGATGCCGATGATGCCGGAGGGTGAACAGCATGCATGTGTTTGTGCAGGTGAAGATCTATCCACCCAACACATGCACGGCTCTCGCCCTTTCTTCAGTCGGCTTGTGACGGGCATGCCTCTGTTTTTTACATTCGATGCAGTTTTTGCATGTCCCAGCTGTCCTGGAGCGCTTATGAGAGATGAACATTGACAGGCTGGTGATGGAAGGCGAATACGGGCCGATGGCGAAATGATAGATGTGTAAATTATCTCCGTGATGGAGGCAATGATGCAGTCAGGCCACCTTCTGTTTCTCTCTGCCGCCCAGCAGAGACGCACATGCACTGCTGGGGTTTGGAGGAGGGCCCGTGCACCCCACTCGTGATTGGCTTGTTGTGCGATTGGTGGGCCTGCCCATTGTTCTATCAGACTAGGTGACAGGCCCGGTCCAGAAAAGCAATCCATATGTATTAGAGGACCTTGAGTTGGGGTGTTGCCAAAAGTGAGCTGCCCTTGTTTCTAACTCCGCCCCCTTCTTAAATGGTAACGTATAATGTGACGAAAGGCGGTCTGCTCGCTTATGAGGAGAGAGAGAGAGAGAGAGAGAAGGGAGAGAGAGAGAGAGAGAGAGAGAGAGAGAGAGAGAGAGAGAGAGAGAGAGAGAGAGAGAGAGAGAGAGAGAGAGAGAGAGAGAGAGAGAGAGAGAGAGACAGAGAGACAGAGAGACAGAGAGAGAGAGAGAGTGGGAGAGGAGAGAGAGAGAGAGAGTGGGAGAGAGAGAGAGAGAGAGAGAGAGAGAGAGGAGAGAGA
Source organism: Triplophysa yarkandensis (assembly GCA_033220385.1). Lineage (NCBI taxonomy): Eukaryota > Metazoa > Chordata > Actinopteri > Cypriniformes > Nemacheilidae > Triplophysa > Triplophysa yarkandensis. The sequence goes on along the minus strand of JAWHQN010000173.1, from coordinate 10,450 downwards.
GAGAGAGAGAGTTATTGGTATGCAGAGAGATAGACATGCAAACAGTGAAACTGGCAGGAATACAGAGAGACAGCGAAAGAAACAGGTATCAGCAAAACAGAGAGAGAGAGAAAATGAGACTAGCCTACCTGTGTCACTGTATGCCTGTTTGTCTCACTCTCTGCATCACTGTTTGTCTGACTCTCTCTGTTTGACTCTGTGTCTCGCTGCGTGCCTGTCTCTCTTTCTGGCTCACTGTTTCACTGTCTGTTTTTCTCACTCTAGCCTACCTGTGTCACTGCAGGCCATAAGTGAGAAATACAGACAGTCAAACAGTGAGACAGACAGACATAGGTTGAGACGGAGAGTGAGACAGAGATACAGACAGGCACAAAATGAGACACACAATCATACAGTGAGACAGAAAGAGGTACAGGCAGTCATACATTGAGACGGACAGTCATACACTGAGACGGACAGTCATACATTGAGACGGACGGTCATACACTGAGACGGACGGTCATACACGGAGACGTACGGTCATACACTGAGACAGACGGTCATACACTGAGGCAGACGGTCATACAGTGAGACGGACGGTCATACACTGAGACGGACAGTCATACAGTGAGACGGACGGTCATACAGTGAGACGGACAGTCATACAGTGAGACGGACAGTCGTACAGTGAGACGAACAGTCGTACAGTGAGACAGACAGTCGTACAGGGAGACGGACAGTCATACAGTGAGACAGACGGTCATACAGTGAGACAGACGGTCATACACTGAGAAAGACGGTCATACACTGAGACGTACGGTCATACACGGAGACGTACGGTCATACACTGAGACAGACGGTCATACACTGAGACAGACGGTCATACAGTGAGACGGACGGTCATACACTGAGACGGACAGTCATACAGTGAGACGGACGGTCATACACTGAGACGGACAGTCATACAGTGAGACGGACAGTCGTACAGTGAGACGAACAGTCGTACAGTGAGACGGACAGTCGTACAGGGAGACGGACAGTCATACAGTGAGACAGACGGTCATACAGTGAGACAGACGGTCGTGCACTGAGACGGACAGTCGTACAGAGAGACGGACAGTCGTACAGGGAGACGGACGGTCATACAGTGAAACGGACGGTCATACAGTGAGACATACGGTCATACAGTGAGACGGACGGTCATACAGTGAGACGGACAGTCATACTGTGAGACAGTAGTGATAAGAGCAGGAGAGAGAGGGAGCGAGAGATGATTGTTTCTCTCTGCCGGGACTTTGATAGTCTGCTGCTTTTCATAAATCACATCATACAAAACATCTCAGCACCGCCCACCCCCACAACATTCATCATCCACACACACATCACAACCATTCACTTTCTGCTGTCTCTCTCTCTCTCTTCCAGTGGGAAAACTGCGGAAGGAATGGATGAAAGAGAGCGTGTCCAGCGTGGGTCTCGGCATGCTGAAGTCAGTGAAGGAGTATGTGGACCCTCAGAACATCTTCGGGAACAGAAATCTCCTGTAATTAAACAACACTGATTTGTGTTTTGATGTTCTTATTTTTGAGTAACACATCATAATTCATATCCATGTTGTGTGCACAGAGCCATGATAAACCAACTCTTTGTTTTCCATGAACACTATGGTCTGGTGTTATTGTCACTTTGACCGGTCGGTGTATGACATCATAGCACAGCTTTTGAATGTCATACACCAATCGCTCTGTGTTAATCCCACATCCCTCTGGTCTTCCTGTTTTTCATCTGATTTTGAAACCCCAATGTCCGAACGCTTCTCTTGTGTTTAGTACAGTAGATGTAAATGAATTCTGTGCCTTCTGTCTGTCTGTCTTGCACTTCTTACTCTAACTGTTTACTCTCTCCTTTCCTTAATCCTCTTTGCCTTTTCTATTTGTCAGCTTAAACTGTTTCCTTAAAATGTTTTTTATATTAGATGGATGAAGGTAATGATAAAAGTCTTGTTGCACCACAAAATCTAAAGAAAATGTATATTTTATAGTAGGGGATTGCTTTTTAATTATTTCTGTAATGCAATACACTTCAATGAATACAGAAATGGACAAATTTAGAATGAAAATGTGCATTAAGATTTCCTTAATAGTAACTTCAGTTACTGATCTATTTTTTTCACAATAAATATAATATGACATATTTATTTAACACATCTAATGCTCCCAAAATATGCAATATTATATACAGACCTAGATTTTGAGGTGAAATTTGACATGCACAAATCTTTTGTTTTCTAAGACCATTTTTAGATGTGCCTCAGTTTTGTGTTGAAAAATTAATGTTGTTTGTTAAAGGATAGTTTACCCAAAAAGGAAAATTCTGTCATGAATTATTCACTCTCTTGTTGTTCCAAACCTGTATACATTTCATTGTTCTAAAAAGATATTTAGAAGAATGCGTGTAACCAAACAATGGTAGTCAAAATTTCCCCAGATCTTTTCGTTGTCCTACATTCTTCAAAATATCTCATCTTGTGTTCTATTGAACAAAGTGTTTTTTTCTACTATGGTAGTCGCTGGGGTCCAAGATTTTGGTTTGGTTACAAGCATTCTTCCAAATATCTTTACGTCTATGCATACAAATTCGGAACAACTCAAAGGTGAGAAACGGATGACATCATTTGTATTTTTTGCATGAATTATCCCCTTAAAGAAATCCATGCGTGCATGTGTTCAGCGTGATTGTCTGACAGAGGTTTGAGATGTGACTGATGTTGTTGTATATCAAATCTTTCTCCTTGTGTTCTTACCAAAGACTGTCGGCAGACGCTTCAGCCTAACACACGTGTACATGCTGTATAACCATGAGTCTGTGTTCGCTGAACATTCATCATGATGAAATTGTATTTTTTTAAAAACAACATATGCAAAAAGCCAGAGCTGATTTGAACTCAGATCGAAAACGTTATCTGTGACTGTTACATCTTTACAATTGTTTCCATTTATCTTTGAGGAATAATGAGCGGCTTTTAGAGCTTATCCCCTCAGAGCGTCTTTTATAGATGGTTTATTTCCCAAAACACATCAGACTTTTGACTTTTCTATCCCAAACTTATTAGAACGTATGAGAAATTTAGTCGACTCAAACCACCGGTGTCCAGTCTTCATTCTACTGTTACAGAGAGAGATGCAAAAGCATTAATGTAGAAAAATTGAATTATTTCACTTTAGTTGTCTGTTACATTTAACAAAGCTTAACATAAAGTTCGGCCTGACTATGATGGTTTTAAAGCCTAATCAAATAACCCGATTGCCTTTACAGGGTCTTTATTTTCATCAGCCCCCTCTATCGGTGTTATAAGCCCATATATATGTCATCCCTCACGGCCCTGATATTTAAGAGTTTTCACAAAAATAACACCATCATTTATAAAATGTGTGAAGACTACTCTCTTGAATCCACATGTTTATCCTTTTGATGTATTTCTACTTTTCATAATGAAACCCAAAATGAAGGATCCCGAGGTTTGTTCTCATCCTCTGAATATTCCTGAACGGTTTCATCTTCTTACACATGTTACTATAACAAAAGTGTATTAACAGATTTGAATCTAATTATGATGAAAACTGTCCTCGTCGTTTGACAGATCTCAGATCTCTTGGTTGTGTGTTTAATATCAGAGTACATTTTGTCAAAGCTGTTTGTGCAATAAATTAAAATGTAACAACATTTGGTGCCATGAATACAAACTCATTTGCTGTGCTTATATCATGACAAGCTGCTGGTTTGGTCAGGAAGACGCATTCATGTGAATCTGGCACAAGGTGTCACACACAAGATCTTACCATGTAAAGCCAATATTATATTGCTAAAAATGTTAAATCATGCTTCTTTTGTTGCGTTACTTTGATGGTGTCAAAATTAATATTGTGCAACGTTCAATTAAAATGACATTATACTGAAACTGTTTTGAATTTGCACAAAATACAATATGCTGTTGATAAACTACACTTGTGATTTACAACAGCTACGAAAATATGTCATTAATATTACATTATTTTTTTATAAATGGCACTTTCAACCGTGCTGTCCACAAAACATTGACCAAAGGTTTCATCACAACGCCAGACAGATGCTCTGTAAAATATTTAATATGGCTTGGTAAATATGACCAAAATAAAGTAATATTTAATTAAAAGAAATATCTTAAAAACATAGATATTTTTCATTCGAAAATCTTAAAAGTAATTTATTAAAAATGTAACAGTTAATTTCCTTAAAATTTATACCTTTTTAAGTAATGAAAATATAATTCTAGATGAATGTGATAATGTAATCTAACCAATGTTTTTGTTGAATTTTTATATTTTAATTGATGAGATTTACTTCTTGTATTTTTTTTACTTATACACAAATGTAAAAATTATATTTACTCAATTTAAATGCTTTTTAATTAACTATTTTTTCAGTTTAAGTTGTTTCAAGTAAAAAACAGAGTCAATTTTGTCTGTACAGCACAGGCCAGGGTGCAAAATATCAGTTGCATAAATGTGTCTGACCACAAGGTGTCACTATAGAGCACAAGCTTATTTCCACACTTCACATGGATTTTAAAAGTCTTAAAGTCTCCAAAACATTCAATCTTTTATCCTAACACATTTTGATAAGAGACCGTAATTTGTGAGTGATTGAATAATTCATGTAACCATAAAGATTAGAAAGGCACCTGAGCAAAAACAAGAATAACCAAGGTTGCGATAAACGTGCCGGTTAAGAAATATATTTGAAATTCATTTTTCTGAATCGTTTCTCGATGACAGTCGGCTTTGATTTTTTAAATATATTTTTAAATGTAATGCATAAGTAGAATGCAAACCACATCTTATACATCTTTCCATCACGAGGTTTGTATCCAAATCCAAGCGTCTCCTCTGCAATGGCAGATTTTCCTTTCCAACATTCTCGTCTCTGACCCACGGTGTATAAAACTGTATACCTGATTGAATGTCACCACACAATAAATGTCCAGCCGAGACAACCGTTACTAGCAGCACGTTTATTTGAATCCAGGAATCATGCTTTAAAAATTCTCAAGAAATCTGTGGAAGATGAAAGGAGTCTTAAACCAGAAAAACAAGACGATTCAAAGGAGCCTCATCGCTCACGTAATGCCTCAAACAACAGTGATAATAACAATAGAACGTTCGAAACAATACTTTACAATATGAAACTATCCTCACGTTTGTTTCATGCAGGTATATTAAATAAAAGTGCAGAATAATGTCGGCACCCCGTGAATCTCTTCAACAAAAGCTTCTACATGCACTTTCAATGTCAGTTTCCCAAGAGCATGTGGCCGTGTTTTCAGCCCGTAAAGCCTTTCAAATCCCAAAGAGCAGACAAACACACCGTAGATGCGGAAGAAGTATCAACCAGGGATTAAAATGTATATGCAGAAGGAACTGAAGGAATATTTT
>JAWHQN010000173.1:0-2500 GCA_033220385.1 Triplophysa yarkandensis | reverse complement strand
CGTGCGTGCGTGCGTGTTTGTGTGTGTGTGCAGTGCGTGCGTGAGTGCGTGCGTGTGCTGTGTTGCTTTGGCTTCAGTTGTCTTTATTTGGACACTGCATCACTGTTGCTCATCTTTAACCCTTGGTAACAGAACGTTTCTGAGCATTTTACACGGTTTGTGTTATTTGCTGTAAGTCTTGTTGCCTCATAAATTCGGGGATGGCTTACGTCGTATAACGGTGCACAGATCCCAATCGATCCACTCCAGCTGTAACCCCCGGCAGCTCGTCCTTACGGTTCCGGTCGAAAATGGCCTATCACATGGAACAACACATAACAAGGTTCTGTTAAACTCAAATAGCCTACTCGGTGTGGTCTAACCCCTAAGAAGGATTAAAACCACTATAGAGATTTGCATTGTGTTTCTAAAGAACTTTTAGTATGAACACGTGTGTGCTTGTTTAACGTGCCATAAGTGGTCGACAAGCGTGTTCCAAATGTGAAAACGGTCATGTGCTGTTGTCAACGTGTATGATGTGTTTTATGTATGATGTAAGCTTAACATCAAGTCGTACCGATGGAGTGAGTTTCAGTTCCGATCGCTCTCTGTCTCCCTGCTCAAAAGAACTCACTGGTCACCAGCTCGGCCTACCTGTTACACAACGGAGGAAATAACATCTCCACTCTCACTCTCAGCAGGGGTGAAGTGTGGGTCGACGGGCCTACCTTGCGAGATATCTCCCAGGGTTTAGTGACAGCTCCCAGATCACAGGCCGTCATCAACATCGACCTGTAGGCAGATCACACACGTTGTTAACAACTATAAATGCAGGTGCTGTAGTTATGGTATCTGAAAGTGTGAACCGACCTGCACATGTCCTCTGTGTTCCTTCACATTCCAGTTATATTCCCCTTTATTCACCAGCTCAAAGAATGAGTTTCTGTTCCTGTGGATGACAAGCAGCTGCGGTTCACTGTCATGCCACAGGAAGGCAGTGTGAGCTCACACAAACACACTACACATTAACACAGCTGACTTATATATTAACACCATATTTGGGTTATACTTTAGTGATTTTGTAAATACTACAGCATTTAATACTCCGGTAACTTTACAAAATACTTCAGTGGGGGTCGAGTGATATTTTTTAAAATGGCAATACCGATTATTACCGATCAACGCAAACCGATATTTTAAACCGATATGTTTGTTTGTGTGACATGAAAATGAATGTCAAAATTTAAAAGACCACCGACAAAATATTCTTTAAAAGCTTGTAAACGTTTCTAAATTAGAAACACTTTTAATAATAAAAACATTAAATAAACCGAAATATTTATAATAACATAAGTGTAGGGAGCACCAAGATGGGACGATTAAATTCATTCTATCATCTAATTTAATCATCTAATGCACGTGAGCGGATTACTTTAAATAGCAAAATACAAATATTGTGTAGTATTGTATGATAAGAATCTGAACAAGCATTATTGCCGAGTGTCCTTACACATAAGAGTTATTTGTCTTGCTGACAGGAGCTTCCAGTAATTAAAGTGACAAGTACAAGTTACATGGGAATCAAAAAATATATTAAAAAATTATATAAAATAAAAATAAATATGTAAGATAAAATACAATACTGTAAAATTATAAAAATGTATACAATAAATGTAAATGTAATTGTTTTAATAATTGATCTGAATTAAATTGATCTTTAATCAAAATAACTTAATGGCAAACACATGAGTTTAAAATTAAAATATAGAAAAACTGCATGTTGTATGGTGTATGATGAAACTTATATTTCAGTTGTGCAACTTATAAGTTTCAGTTGCGTGAGTAAATATGATATAATTTTAGATTTACTCAAATAAAATGGTCATACGCTCATGAAGTGACTCTCAGAGCAGTTTTGGGATGATATTTACGTATATTCTCATTTATCGAGACGGCAGAAGCTTAAAACACAGCGAGTGTCACACATCTTTAGCTGGGTGTGAAGGAAACGCAACAGGCCATCTGTGTCATTCATTAGCAGATACGCAGAACACGCAGAATTCATTTTTGATAGTGTTTTTGCGGCTTAATATTTACGATATTAGTCCATAGCAGAGTAGAGTTAAGTAAACCGACCTACTTTTATAAATTTTTCCGAACGTTGATATATCCCAGACATCATAGCTGGTTATATCGAGAGGTTTTGCAACTTCAATGTAGTGGATTGTGATTCAACTGCATCAGACCCGAATCTCTTCATTAAAATGAAATAATCTTATCTGCAAATCAGATTTGAAAATGACCGATGGTGATTATTATAACAATGTTCAATATCGCTCTCAGGCCAATATCTGTCGACCCCCATATTGGAATATGGTGATATAGTAATTGTTATTTAGTTACAATTCTGCTATAGTAAATGCCTTAAGTATACTGCACTATACTCACGGTTGTAAGGTTTAATAAGCTTTACAGCATAATAATCAGAAACTGACAAAACAATGTTTTAGCCCATAAAAGG
>JAWHQN010000172.1:77500-349816 GCA_033220385.1 Triplophysa yarkandensis | reverse complement strand
TGACAGGTGTGTAAACCAAGAGTCTCTCTCTCTTCCTCTCCTCTCTCTCTCTCTCTCTCCTCTCTCCTCTCTTCTCCTCTTCTCTCTCTCTCTCTCTGTCTCTCTCTGTCTCTGTCTCTCTGCTCTCTCTCTGTCTCTCTGTCTCTCTCTCTCTCTCTCTCTCTCTCTCTCTTCTCTCTCTCTCTCCTCTCTCTCTCTCTCTCTCTCTCTTCTCTCTCTCTCTCCTCTCCTCTCTCTCTCTCTCTCTCTCTCTCTCCTCTCTCTCTCTCTCTCTCTCTCTCTCTCTCTCTGTGTCTCTCTCCTCTTCTCTCTCCTCTCTCTCTGTGTCTCTCTCTGGTCTCTCTCTCTCTCTCTGGTCTCTCTCTGGTCTCTCTCTCTCTCTCTCTCTGTGTCTCTCTCTCTCTCTCTCTGTCTCTCTCTCTCTCTCTCTCTGTGTCTCTCTCTGGTCTCTCTCTCTCTCTCTGGTCTCTCTCTGGTCTCTCTCTCTCTCTCTGTGTCTCTCTCTCTCTCTGGTCTCTCTCTGTGTCTCTCTCTGGTCTCTCTCTCTCTCTCTGGTCTCTCTCTGTCTCTCTCTCTCTCTGTGTGTCTCTCTCTCTCTCTCTGTGTCTCTCTCTCTCTCTCTGTGTCTCTCTCTCTCTCTCTCTCTCCTCTCTCTCTCTCTCTCTGTGTCTCTCTCTGGTCTCTCTCTCTCTCTCTGGTCCTCTCTCTGTCTCTCTCTCTCTCTCTCTCTCTCCTCTCTCTCTCTCTCTCTCTTCTCTCTCTCTCTCCTCTCTCTCTCTCTCTCTCTCTCTCTCTCTCTCTCTCTCTCTCTCTCTTAATTTACATTTAGACTTAAAGTAATAATTAATGTAATTACTTAAAATTAAAATGCAAAATATCATTTTTACAGGTTCGCTTTAACTGAAAGTCAGAACACAACTTACTACAATAAACAGCAAACATCTAGCTGTTACCAATATAATCATAATTTTCTAATAATTGAATGATATTTATTTATCAGTATGTGTTTGATTAGTTATGTGTAAGCATGCTTTATGTAATTCAATATGTTAAACTGTGAAAAGTATACAAACTGTGAATTTATTGTCTATTGCCTCCAGGTGGCAGTATAAGACTTTACATGTATGTCAGTAAAATTAAAGAGAAAGTTTCAGTTCAGACCTTGCTGTGTGTCCATGTGTTTATTATGGCCTTCTTAAGGGCCACTGATGTGATAATAATACACATTCATGACACTAACCTAGAATGTTTTGTTTAAAATAATACAAACATCATCAGATAGTCACAACAATGACATCATTAAGATAGAAATGTGTGCTTCTCAAGAAATTCGCTTCTTAAAGGTGTCGTCAAAATCCTTTTTTTGTTCCCTTTACTTGCATGTGAACACTCCTGTGTTCATGTAAATATAAACAAATGTCAAGCTAAGCATACTTAAAATTTGTCATTTTTTTCCATTTGCTTTGAATTGTAAATGTTCTCACCCGTTGAGGATGTTTTCGATGGAGTACTTTCAAATTACTTTCGGATATGTTCGGAGTGGAACATTCAATCATAAATTGTGCTTTACCTGTAAGCAAACATGTGTTCAGAGGATATCTGTCACACATTTACTAGAATACATTATTTAAAAATATGGAAGATGAGTAAAAAGACTACACTCACTATATATCTACTAAAACAAAACAATATATTTATTCTGTCGAGACCTCAAAGAACAATAATGTATGACGTTTTAGAATTTCAAATCCAATTGAATATTTGTCGTGTTGATGCTTATGTTTCATGTTCAAATGTGATGCTTGGAATCAAGGCCTAAATGTAAATGAGTTGTTTTTGAGTCATTTTACAGAAGGAGCAGAGAACCGTCCGGACACGTCCTTAACTTCATCTTAAGCTGAATAACAAGACGTTGAAAATAATACATTTGATCAGGTGGAAAACATTACATCAAAATTTATCCTTGTGTTTTATTTATGAAACATTCTTATTCACATTCTTTTGCTAGTTTGTTGGTCCTTATTAAATATGCAATAATCAGAAGTATGATATTAAACAACTGCACAATAATAAATCATTTTAAACCTAAAACAGGCCCATATTAATTTTGATGTACAAAGTGACCAAATTAATTGTTTCCATTTCTTTGCAGGCATCATATTGTTGATCACTGTGTTCCAGCGCGGTAAGTAGCGTTCATGTTCAATAACTTCAGAATCACAATCAATTTTGTAAATCCAGATCTAAGAAATGAATCTCAAAGCTAATTTGAAGTTGCTCTGGCTCAGTGGATATTTTGAAGAAAGCTGGTTACCAAACCACAGTGGCACCTATGCACTTCTATTGTATGGACACAAAACTAATGCCAGTGAATTGGTGCCGATTCCCAACATTTTTCGAAATATATTTGTATTCTGCGTAAGATAGTCATGCAGGTTTGAAATGACAAAAGGGTTTGGGGAATCATAACACAATATTAATTTTTGGGTGTTCTTTATTTCACTTTTGTTCCAAACATTAAACATTTCATCAGTATAAGACATAAATAGTAACTGTAAAATAAACTGTGATTGAATTGCATTGTATGATTGTCACCGAGTGGCAGTATAAGCTTGTTTTGCTGTGGAACATCACATTAAGGAAACACACACAAAAAGTGTGATCCTTCAAACAAGATGCCCACTGTGTACTTACGTTCTAGAAAAGTTTTTAAGATTCGCTTCATAAAAATAAACCCTTAGGACTATTTGAAAATTCAGAGGATCCTTTTGGGCCATCTTAAAATCAGTAAACCAGAAAAGCAAGCAACGTCTGAATCCAAAAACATTGAATCTCATGTCATATGGTGCTCTTCCGTGTCCAGGTTTATTGAAGTTATTTCTGTATACTTGGCCAACTTTCTTTTGTAGGAGTTTGAGTCGAAGAGATGCAAATGATTATGGTCAGGATGTCGTAAGTCCCTGATTTGCTTTAAGGCTAATGAGTTGATCTTGTATGGCATGTGCGACAGTCTCGTCTGGGTGTTCGTGTCAATGTACACAAACACACAGAATTATGACGAAACATGATCCAGGAACACATGCTGACACGTTTCCAATGCTGTATGAAACACTTTTGTATGCCTCATCTTTATCACATACAATGGTCTGAGGTTGTGTTATGTGTGAAGGACTTTGTGTAAGAGCTTATCACTTTAAAAGCTGCTTTTACACAAAAAAAAAATGGCAGGGTTAAATTACTCAAAATAATATTAAAAATGTGAGCTTCACAATTCAGATCACAAGAATCCCAAACTTTGTGGCGCCTGCTCACTTGCATTGGTTTTGTGTCCAGACAACAGAGGCTAATATGTGTCAATGCCAACTTTCTCCAAAATATCTTTTCTGTTAGATAGAGACCGTACCTGTAACCCTACAGCTAAAAACACTGCTTTTATAACATATTAAAAGTTTAAACTGTGCTTTTAATGGCATTGGATAGAACGGTCTACTTAATGTTAATGTAAACATTGGGTGTTGAGTCATTTGAGAGGAGGAACAGAGAGGACATGTGATTCCCTATCTAAATCAAAGCTTCAATGAAAATGACATTGGCACGTTCACATCTACTCTACATAAGTCTGTGTTTAATTTCACAGGTTTTGTTGAGTTGTGAGGATTGTGGTTACAGCTCAGACTTATGTTGATGTCTTAAACACAAAAATCAAGCCTCTTAAGGATACGTTTTGATATAAAGTGTGCTTAAGGATTTTTGATAAACATATACAACTGTATGCAAGTATGCAAGACAATGCATGAATTATGATCTTATGTTATTATAATTATGCATTGCTGTAAATTCTATTGTTGTTTTGATTTTAAATATGAAATATTATATGTAAGGGCTCATTGAGAGCTGCAGTTTTAGTTAAATTCAATGTATTGTTTTGAATCAAGCTCATGTGCTTCTTTTTCTCAACTCTGATATTGTGTTCCAGGACAGTCTGTCTTCTCTCATTTAAATCAATACATGCAAATCTCTTAGAAATTCAGCCATGCATGTTTCGGATCAAAAAAACACACCACTGCTTGTCTTCAGTCATTTGATAAGTAAAACAGGATTTAATTAAACAATTACTCAAGCTCTATATGAACACTTTCATACAATTCTCCAAACTTATGCTTAAGGTATAGTTAACCCCAAAAAGATCCTTTTGACACAAATTCCCCTCATGGTGTCTCAAACCTTTGTCATTGTCTCTGTTCTGTTAAACACAAAGAAAGATATTTAGAAAAAGGTTATAAACTAACTATCACTACCATGTAGAAAAAAGTACAATGGGGATCAAAGCTGCTTTGCCCTGTTTTCTTTTCCTTAATACCTCAAATGATCATCATTTGTACCCAACAGAGCAAAACAATTCAATGTGTTCTACTATGGAATAAAATGGTGCCTCAGGAATCTCACTTGCTTACATTCTTTCAAATATCTTCTTTTGTTTTTATCCGAGCAAAACAATTAAACAATAGTGTTCCCCTGAACTCTAAGTAGCTGACATTCTTCTAAATATCTCCCTTTGTGTTCAACCGAGCAAAGACTATTAAAAAATATTTCTCCTACTACGGAAATCAATGGTGCCTCTGCAGCTAACATTCTTCTAAGTATCTCTCTTTGTTTAACTGAGAATAACTAATTGTAAAATCTTTTTCACTGCTATAGTCATCATTGCCCCAGCTAACAGTCTTCTTAATATCTCCCTAGGTTTTCATCGGAGGTCTACATCTAAAATAACAAACTTTTGAGAAACTTGAGCAGCATTTAAGTTGTTTCAAAACACGAAAACAATTTGGACGAAAAAGCTGGAGACCCCTTAGCCCACCTCTGCCTTAACCATAATCCAATTAAATAAAATAGTTTACAATATGCTTTACTTTTTAATACTTGATAAGAACACTGAGATCAAAACATATCTTAAGTGTAAGAAATATGCAAACTGTTGTTTTTTGGAGAAGTCTGTATGTTTGAATGAAACTAATTTGTTTACAGCGATCCAAGACGAGCCGGGTAAGGCAAGGCTTTATTTCCACTGTACAGAAACAAGAAAACAAAGTGTTTACATTTATATAATACATATTCTTAGATTGAATTCAAAAGTCTTTTTTTAAGTTGGTCCTGTTGATTTCAGTTGTATAGATTAGATATAGAATAGGTTAAAGCAGGGTAGGTGAAAGAGGGGTAAAGATGCTGTTTTTACAAATTTTTCATGGTATCTAAAACACAGTTGCTTTACTGCAATAAGACTTCAATAAAACATCATATTTAAGGTGAGGATTCAGCAAAATATGTGTTTATTTCTTATGTGATAGTTCCAACGACAAGAAAACTTCTCTGTTGTAAGGTCTGATCATATATTGTGTCCAGAGGAATGTAAGTGTTGTGTTATGTCTTGAAGATTCCGATTGCTCTTACAGTATTTACATATCAGTCAAATATAATGTTGCATGACTTTTAGTGTGCAATTGTAGTCATTTCTCTTCGAATGTGTTGTTGATTTAAGGCCAAGATGATGTGCTTTATAGCACCAAATAAAACTATGGTGGGTTTATTCTAATATCCTGTAATTGTCTCAAAAAATAAAGTCCTGATAACTTAATAAAGTCGATGCAAATAATGAAACCTTGTGTTTTTTCCAACTTGTGAATTTGCATTTCTCCTGTGGAAATTGGAAATGTTTGTATTAGCCAATGAAAATTATTGTGAAGTCGAGTCTCATGAAATGTCTTGAGACATCAGGTGTATGGGTTCAACACTGTTTTGATTTCTTATCATCCTAATATCAAGTCTGTGAGTCAAACAGTGAGTTTAAAATGATTCAACCTTAAAATAAAAATTCTATTATTACTCACCCTCTTGTTATTACAAAGGTGTCTGACTTAATTTCAAAAGAAGATATTTTGAAGAACGTTTGTAACCAAAGAGAATTATAAACATCTTGCATTCGACCAAGTTTACTCCAGATTCTTTCAAAGATATCCACATTTGGTTAACAAACACTGTCTGATTCTGCAGTAGCACACACAATCTTTATTTCGAGCAGAGATCTATGCAAACTGTAATTCTAAGGAGAATGATGCACTTCTAGTTTAGGAGCATGAGATGGCGGGTGAACTAGGATCATTTATTTTATAAGCAGCTATTTATGCACAGATGTATTTTTATGTATTCATAGTATAAAGTGGAATAAACAGGCATGTGTTTATTGTCATGTCAGTTTATGTCAAGCGTACAAGCTTCTGCAGATTCTGTTCACAAACACATCACCTGCTGGTTTAATATTCAGATAATGTTAAAGCAATATTTGTGTCTGATGGATTGCTCAGCTCAAAACAGACAATTAAATGTAAATACATGTCAGTCAGATAGAAAGAGGCGGAGCCAAGAAGCCAGGGAAAACCCAAATCAATTAAATCTCTGTTTGAGAATCCAATGCCATCTTAAAGGCGAAGATGCAGACGGGCAGTGTCATTTTACCAGGTAAATAAATCTAATAAATCCCTGGGTTGATTTGCCATGGTTTGTTTATAAACTGTGATTAATATGTAAATATGTTAGTTGTGTTTACTTCTGTTTTATTAAATCACACAAACATTATGGAATTAAAGAGTATTTACCCACAACACTTATTAATAATATTAAACAACCGAACACCAAAATAAAGAACAGAAAATTAAATAATAAGATAACTGTTATTTTATAATGATTTATTAAGCAGATCAATAACTAGAAAAAAAAACTTTTTTCAGGCACCATGATTTATTGCTTATTGGTTCTTCTGTTGGGTAAGAAAACACACACACGTACACACAAACACACAAATTTATTTCTTTATCATTACTGTTTCATTCTTGACAGAATGTGATTATTAAAGGGATTCTTCATCCAAAAGCCTGTCGTGAATAATCATGATGTTGTTCCAAACCTGTATACATGTCGTTAGTTAAAGATATTTGAAAGAATGTTTACCACCCTAGTAGACTTTTTCATTTCAGTAGAACACCCAATGAGATATTTTGAAGACCTTTGTGGTGCACCTTTGACCACCATTTAAAAGTTTCCTACAATGGTGCCCCGTAAATCTCAGTCACTGACATTCTTACAAATATCTTCCTTTGTTCAGCAACACAAAGACATTTATACAAGTTGGTAACCTCGTGGGTGATTTTCATTCAAGTTGAATTATCCCTTTAAGCAGTTTTTCGATTATGTTTCATGTCTATGAATACACACAGTTGTCAGAAATGGACCCGAGGTTGAAGCTCTTGTGAGGTTGGTGAACGGCAATACACCTTGTTCTGGACGGGTGGAGGTTCAGTATAATGGAGTTTGGGGGACGGTGTGTGACGTCGGGTGGGATCTAACAGACGCCGAGGTGGCGTGTTATGAGGCCGGCTGCGGAGCTGCTGTAGAAGCGAAGATTGGTGCTTTTTTTGGGGAAGGTTCAGGAGACATATGGCGTAGCAATGTGGCTTGTCTGGGTTCGGAATCCTCGGTGATGAGCTGTAGCTGGCTTCAACAGGCCTGTACTCATCTGAACGATGCTGGAGTTGTGTGTTCGGCCGGATGTAAGATTGAAGCCACCTTTTATTGTATGTGATAGTGAAATAGTTAAGCCCTGATGATGACTTCTCCTGTTTTCTAGCTTCTCTTAGGTTGGTGAATGGCCTGAATCCGTGTTCAGGACGAGTGGAGGTTCTTCACGACGCTCAGTGGGGTACGGTGTGTGATAACGGATGGGATCTGTTGGACGCTGCGGTGGTGTGTGAGGCAATGGGTTGTGGTGAGGCTATAGAGGCCAAGATCGGCGGCCATTTCGGTCAAGGTTCGGGACAAGTATGGATGGACGCTGTGGAGTGTGCTGGAACTGAGACCTCGTTGGATGTCTGTAGGTCAACAAAATGGGGAATAGCGAGCTGTGACCATTCCAAAGATTCTGGAGTGGTCTGTACACGTGAGCAAAAAGACATTCACTCAATATTCTTACGTCTAATTTCCAAAAAGCATTTGGTTTTCTTTTCATTTTCAGCCCGTGTCAGGTTGGTGAACGGCTTTGACTCTTGTTCTGGACGTGTTGAGGTTCTTCGCAATGGGATATGGGGAACAGTGTGTGATGATTACTGGGACATAAAAGACGCTGGAATGCTTTGCCGAGAAATAGGCTGTGGCACTGTGATAGCGGCAGAACATGTTGCATATTTTGGAGAAGGTACGGGACAAATATGGATGGATGATGTCCATTGTTCTGTGAGTGACCATAAGTTGACCAAATGTGCGTTCAATGGATGGGGCCTTCACAACTGTATTCATGGAGAAGATGCTGGAGTCATCTGCCAGAGTGAGATATACATTCAAATGCCTCATGAAATTTACTTTGGCACTTTGAGCGGGTCTTAACATCCAACTCTTGTGTTTTCTCATGTCAGATATTATCAGGTTGGTGAACAGTCCATTAAGCGGCAGGCTGGAGGTTTTACGGGCCGGGGAATGGGGAACAGTGTGTGATGATGGCTGGGATCTGGCAGACGCTTCAGTGGTGTGTAGAGAGCTGGGATATGGGAACGTTTCTGCCATAAAAAACAGTTCTGTTTATGGTCAAGGGACCGGACACGTTTGGGTAAGGAACGCTCAGTGCACTGGAGTTGAGACCAGTTTAAGGACCTGTCCATCTATGTCTTGGGAATCCCAGACCTGTGGTCATGACAGAGATGTTGGGGTCGTCTGTAAAGGTAGATAATTGTACAGTAACACTTTTTAATAGTTTTTATATTGACTTTTGCTTTTTACAATATTATGAGAATTATTGGGGAATTCCGTGAAAATGTCAACCTTATGAAAACAGGGTTTACGTTATTTTGTATTGTCAAGTAAGGGCTATTTTCAGGATTGTCACATCCATAACTCTTCATTTTGCTAAAAATCTGAGAAATAAAATATAGTAATTATTTTATGTTTCTATAAACAGCAATCCCTTGGCCACTTCTTGGATATTTTTGATTCTGGTTTGTACATGTTAATTCATATAAATCCTAAGAAGTTTGTTGTCTCCCAAAAAGAGTTTCCTATTAATGCAGGTCAATTTATCTTTTTTAAAACAGGAAATGTAGTTTTAGACGGATATTTTTCTGATGTTTAAACACTATCAACAAGGGTTTTGTATAATAGAAACAATTGTTTTAGTTTACTCTTAACAATAACATTCACACCGTTTTTATGTCACGTCCATAACTCCATATGTCACGTCCATAATTGCTCTATTTAACTAAGTTGGTCATTTGTTTAAATCCCTCATGGGAGATTTGCATCTGGAAAGGTGATGTTATATCTAAGGTATGGGTTTCAGTATTGTTTTCTTCTAATCCAGTTTCTGGATATTTCTCTGTTTATTTCTTTGTTTTATGACCCAGGGGTATTCGAACAGCGTCCGGGAACCTCAGGAATCTTGTAGGGTCCCCAGATAATCATAGAACTTATAAATAAAAACACAGTTTTTCATTTGATTTTGTATCTTAAGTACGAGTCACTACAGGAACATTTAACACACTCACTGGCATAAGTCAGGCAGTGTACTTTGTAAAGATTTACTAAACTAAATACACTTGGAAATGTTTTTCTTTAGGTTTGTACAAGCAACATTACTCTAATTTTTGCCAATTATTGAATATACCTTGAAAGTGTATTATTATACCTTTATTAAAATAATAATAATAATAATAATAATAATAATAATAATAATAATGGGGGGCAGATCTGCAGAGAGTTCGTTTGCCATTCCAGACATTTAACTTTCAATAATTCTGGTTGGGAAACATAAAATCCCATTTGTCTAGAAGTCAGCATAAATATCCCATTCTTCCCTCTCTACGAAATGCAAATGAGCTTTTTGTTTTGCAAAGTTTGTTTGCATAAACACTTGTGTTCTGATTCTGATTAATTTTGTTGCTGGGAAACATTATACTAAAGTGTTTATTAATAGAGAAATGATTTCTGGGTTAAGGTGGGAAATATCTTCCAGCTCTATTTGACTTCATTTTCTTCAGTATCCATTTTAATTTTCAAACATCCGAAAGAAAGTTCATCCTGTTTTTACATGAAACAATATACACAAAACAATAAATTCATTTAAAAGCTTAAAATTAAGTCAATATTCTGTTTAAATGTTGAAAGGTAATCTCATTAACTCAGAATTAGAATTCCACAAAAACTGTGATGTACATTTATATATAAGGGGTATAATTTCGGTTAAATAAATATTTTATTTTCATTAAACAAACTAAAACAAAATATTTGTACATTTTATAGAAACTGTTTTTACACATTTATTGAAATATTTCCCACCTAAAAAATCTATAAAATCTTTTTAAAGATTTTATGAATAAATAAGAGATTTTAAAGATTTTATGAAGTAAATAAGAGTTGAGAATTTACCGAAAAATATTTTCAAAATGTAATTATTATACATGAAATGTTTCCAAACTGTCAAAACTCTGTAAAAGGAGATTTATTTATAAAGTCAGCATATTTGAAATGTTTTCAATTTCAATATTTAAATATAAGTGCTTCAAAACTTTTGAAATTTCCCACATGAGGTCTAATGTACAGTAAATGCATTCATACAGTGAATGATGGTTTCTCTCTCTGTTGAATTAGTGGTCCGGTTAACGGAAGGTGAATGTTCGGGACGAGTGGAAGTTTATCATCATGGTCAGTGGGGAGGCGTGTGTTCGGATTCCTGGGACTCCACAGACGCCTCGGTGGTGTGCAGAGAGCTGGGATGTCCAAACAACGCCGTGGCAAAGAAATGGTCTTATTTCGGATCAGGTTTGGGATTAATATGGTTGAAAAACGCTGAATGCAATGGGACAGAATCATCACTGAAAGAGTGTAATTTAAATGCTTGGGGAACAGATGTGTGCAGTGTTGAAAATGATGCTGGAGTCATCTGCCAAGGTAAGGATGATGCCGTCTCGCCATCCCAAAGGGCAACGACACGTGACACATATGATGTTTCCATTGCTCTCCTTCAGATATTCGACTGGTGAATGGAGGCGATGTGTGTTCTGGACGAGTGGAGGTGTTCCATGATGGTCAATGGGGAACGGTGTGTGATGCCGGCTGGGATGTGACCGATGCTGCAGTGGTGTGTAAACACATGGAGTGTGGCATCCCTGTAGCTGTAAGGCCCGGAGCTTTCTTCGGACAGGGCTCAGGGCCCGTGTGGCTGGATGATGTGAGTTGTTTCGGGGATGAGACATCAGTGAAACAGTGCCTTTCAAAGGAATTGGGAACAAGCACGTGCGGCCATGAACGAGATGCTGGAGTCTCCTGCCAAAGTGGGTAGAAATGTTATACATGCAAAAATCTCATATTGGCATCTGCAATAGCTCATGACATCAATGTTTTCAGTTACAAGGCTGATTGATGGACCCAATCAATGTGATGGCAGACTCGAGCTTCTTCATAACCATCAATGGGGTGGTGTGTGCGACACCGGTTGGGGTGTAGAAGATGCTGCAGTTGCGTGTCGAGAGCTGGGCTGTGGTGAAGCCCCAGTACTAATGGTGTACCCGGCTCCATCTGTTGGGCCCGTATGGATGGATGGCGTGGCATGTACTGGAAATGAGCTGAAATTGAGGAACTGTCCGTTTACGGGATGGGGTGTGAGCGGTTGTTTGAACGGACGTCAGGCCGGAGTCATGTGCCTCAGTAAGATCATTTATAGACTCATAAACTTGGCAAATAACGGAATGATGTTCATGCCATAAACTGTTTGCGTGCATTCTATATCACAGAGTTTGTGAGAAAGGGTGTGGTGAGGATGAAGATCACAACCCCGGCTGGATTTGATGTCACTGATCCGTATTTTAAGAAGGATCTTTTGGATAAGGTGAGATAGCGGTCATCATGCTTTAGTAGTGCTGACATCAATGCAATCCACACAAATGTGGACTGCCCCCTACTGTCCATGCCACCTCTACAAGACTTTAGCCAAGTTATTTGTAATCAAATCAAAGAAAAAAAATATGAACATAAATAATGATTATTAAAAAACGTTTTAAGATGTGACGAAAACAGTGCAAATCTGCTATTACATTTTATTGTTGCATTACTTTATTTTTACAATACAATTATTTAACGGTTTAATTTTATATCATTTTTTATTTTAAAGTACAATTTGAAGTTTAAAATGATTATAAATTACAATAGTAAAGAAGTATTATAATTATATTATTTATTTTTGGATTAATATTGCTCCTTGTTCAAGGTTACAAATTTTTTGTAAAGAAAAATAAAATGTGTAATCAATAAATTTTTGGTAACTGTTTACTTCAGTGGTGAACCCAAATTACTACTTGATATGATATGAGAGATATGAGATAAGAGATAAGAGATATGAGTTATGAGATATGAGTTATGAGATATGAGTTATGAGATAAGAGATAAGAGATAAGAGATAAGAGATAAGAGATAAGAGATATGAGATATGAGATATGAGATAAGAGTTATGAGATATGAGATAAGAGATAAGAGATAAGAGATAAGAGATAAGAGATAAGAGATAAGAGATATGAGATATGAGATATGAGATATGAGTTATGAGATAAGAGATATGAGTTATGAGATAAGAGATATGAGATATGAGATATGAGATATGAGTTATGAGATAAGAGATATGAGTTATGAGATAAGAGATATGAGATATGAGATATGAGATATGTGATGGATTTATTTTCTTACTGCTATCTTTGTGTAATGTGCTCACTGGGATTTCATTATATTTCGCAGATAAAGGCTGTGGTTCAAAGCAGAGGAGATTATAATGTTAACTGGAGAACACAGCCTGCTGGACAAATATTTATAAAAGAATCTCTATATATACCACCTGAAAAGGTTTGTCAGACCTACATATGAATATATAAAGAAGAAAAAGAGAGATTAATATTTCAAATGAATATTTACTAGATACGTATTGTGAGTCCGTATTATACTTTCTGAATCAAGACAAAATGCACAATACTTCCACCTTTAGTAATAAAATCATCATTATTATGCCAGAATAATTTTCATATCATGTTTCCAATGTTTATTTTTGCTTGTGCTCCACTTGATTCTCAACGTTAATTTAAACATTGCTAAGAATCTCTGATATATGTTTAAGCAAAGAGATACATTGTAGAAGACCTTGTAAATACTAAATATTTAATGTATATAATGCATAGGTAAAACACAATGAGTTTAGCTGTAGCTCATGTTTGTAAGGTTGTTGTATCTTGTTTTAAAATGTAAAACGTATATATATATATATATAAAACCAGACCCTCTGGATTAAGCATATGTATGTGTTGTCAATTTGTGATCGTCTGTTATTATCTGCTGTATAGGTCATTTTAATAAATGTATTCATCGAGAAAATAAAGGTCACAGAAAAAGCATTTGGCATTGTAGGTTGTAAAAGACTTATGTTCTTTACATGCTGATTCAGTAAGAAACACTGTTCTCTTGAATATCTCCTGCAAAGCCGTTTCTTGATAGATGAAGTCCTCCTGAGGCGTGTGCAGATAAGATCTAAAAACCTGTAAAAAGTTTTGGAATGAAAATCTGAAATTCTGTAAAACTGACATGAAGGACTTTAATGAACAAACCTGTCAGGGATCGAATATGGTCTTTTCCTGAAACACCAGATTATTCGGCTGAGTTCTCCATCTGATCGAATAATCTCCCATCTGTTGGATTTCTTGATTAAGCTATAACATTCATAAAACCAACATGACATGTTTATGATTTTTATGTTGTGGAGACATCATGAAGTAAATATCACAAAACACTTTTATTACTATAAAATCTTTGAAAACATTAAACAGTTTTTTCAGTGGATAATATTTAAATTACTGAGTAAAACAGTTTTAAATATACAAATATGTATATATTCACGCTTATGTAATATAAGTAAATATACTCAAAATGTGGAGTAACAGTACATTTACTTCATTTCAATTATTTGTGTAAATTGTTCAATATAAAAACATAGTATTTTCTAAACATACTTTTTCCAAGATCTGGTTCATGGCCGTTGGGCTGTTTGGGTTTACATCTGTAACCGTCACTTCAATCCTCAAGACATTTCTGATGACTAGTAAAGAGAAAGATTGTATATATCATGCATGATTCCTCAAAGCTTACGTTGCAGTTTAACATCGTCCATCGTCGTGCATTTTGACCTGCACTTACTTTTGCACACTAGTCCCGCATCAGACGCATGAAGGCAGATGCTTTTTCCCCAGCCACCAAACTCACAGTCTCTCAGATTGGATTCTGTGCTCGTGCAGCTGACGAAGTCCATCCATACTTTCCCGGCCGTTTGTCCGAAAAAGGCATTTGGCAAAGCCTGCACGTTCCCACCGCATCCCAGCTCCTTGCAGAGCACCACACCATCGGCAACATCCCAGTTATTGTGACACACTGATCCCCATTGACCGTCATGATAGACCTGAACTGTGCCCTGACAGCTGTTGTTGGTATTCACCAGTCTCACCTCTGGAGAGAAGTTATTTCAACCATCAATGCATTTTCTATTAAATGTCAAATAAAACGATAACCTCCTAGAGTTTATAACTGATAATGATATTAAATGAGGATTGAGGATTTTTGCAGTGGCACACATTTATTATACATCACATTCAAATGGTTTCCTTGGCCTTAATAGACAATACAATCCAACAAGTAGTCATTCAATTAAAGTATTATAAAATAAAGCATTCGTATAAATGATCATTTATATGAATTATGCCACAAGTGTTGGGACATTGACGTGAAATGTTTCTCATAATTTAAAAAAACTTTTGATAAGTGTCTAAAATAGACTTAAATATAAATGAGCAAACCTACATTTTCTTTCATGACAAGATTAAATCTTACTTAACAAAAAAGGAAATGGATGACTTTGAATGTATATTGACTGAATAAGAGTGCAAATAGGCAAAGACTTCTTTAACAGCATCTCAGGGTGAGACCTTAAGAAGCTGCTTGAGAAAATGACAAGAAAACGTTTCTGCAGATTCAAGTCAAAAGGTAACTACACTGAAGATGATCACATATATTATGTTTTATTTTATTTTTTCATAATATGCGTAATTTCCAAAGCTCCCTTTGTTTTTAAACTGTGGAAGTAATATGAATGCAGTGAAAAAGTGTCCAAAAACTGGGCCGATAACGAAATGAAATATGTTTTTGTTATCCGCTAGACCGGCCATCGGCACAAACCGGAAGTTAACTGCCGTTTATTCACGTGTGCGTCTGATGAAACACTTTATGAAGATCTATTAAACAACAACATGACATATTTCACATTAAATATTATTTTAAAAACTAGGGGACTTTGCAATATAGAATCCTTTCTCATGTTCAGTCAGTGTGTTAGGTTGTCTTATTATGTTAGTTATTTGTATTTGTCCAGTCATTTCTTTATTAAAATACTGCATTTTGATATTGAATGCCAATAAAACGTCATTTTTGCAGTTAGACCCCTGTGTGAACATGAGTAGACGCCATGACCAAAGCAACCGGCTTACCTCTACAGACGACACCGGCGTCTTTATTATGTACACAGTTGTGCGATCCAAATGAATTTGCCGGGCATTGAAATATGGAGTTTTCGGTGCCAGCACATCTGACCTCGTCCAGCCAGATTCTTCCTACGCCGCTTCCGAAAAAAGCCCCGTTCTTCGCCTCTACCGCAGTGCCACAGCCCAGCTCTCTACA
Source organism: Triplophysa yarkandensis (assembly GCA_033220385.1). NCBI lineage: Eukaryota > Metazoa > Chordata > Actinopteri > Cypriniformes > Nemacheilidae > Triplophysa > Triplophysa yarkandensis. The sequence continues at coordinate 334,024 of JAWHQN010000172.1, read as the reverse complement.
GACCACTTCGGCATCGTTTATATCCCAGTTGTCATCACAAATGGTTCCCCAATGATTGCTATAAAGGATCTCCACTCTTCCAGAACAAATGCTGTCTCCGTCGACCAGTCTCACAGCTATAACACAGTGAGTAACATGTTCTTATGTGCTAATACACCTCAAATATATTTGTATCGTTTCAAGTGACAACATCAAGCAAACACAATTTGAAACATCATAGAGATCTGGTAGATTTACTGACATCCACAATTAACTCCTACGTCGTTGGAGTGTGTACAGAGGCTGTTTATTCCAGGAAAGGGACATTCCCTAAGAGACGACTCGCTTCCGGTACACCCCAAACCATCCAGTGACACCAGACCGGGTCCGCTTCCATATGTAGGTCCGGTGTAAAGATATTTAAGAGGACCACAGCCAAGCTCTCGACACGTCACGATGCCCTCCATGGCATCCCAGTTGTTATAACAAACCGAGCCCCATTCTCCGTTATAACGCACCGCCACTGTGCCGACGCATTTGTTGGGCCCATTTATCACTTTCGCATCTAAGTGGAAAACAAAACATTCAGCAAACGTTTGGCTACACATTCGTTTAAATCGTAAGAAAAATTGCAGTTCAGACTTACGCCGGCAAACAACTCCTGCTTCATTATTGTGATTACAGGAGTTTTGTGTTCCTATGGCAAGGCATTCCTTTATACTGTTTTCCGTTCCCAGGCAATTTTGATTAAACGTCCAAATCTGTCCTGAACCCTTTCCATACACAGAGCCAGTGTTGACTTGTAGAGCGCTCCCACATCCGAGCTCTTTGCAGATCACGTCTCCGCCCAAGAGATGCCAGTTTGTGTCGCATAGCGTACCCCATCCCCAACTGGGGTAAAGGATCTCCACCCTCCCAGAGCAGGGGTCGTCCCCATCCACTATCGCCACCTCTAAATGCGAGACAATCAGTCAGACAGACTGGGATCGGATCAGAATTTTTGCAGGCCAATCGTCGTCCTTACCTGAACAGACCACCCCGGCATCATCTGCGTGGGTGCAAGTGACCAATCCCCAGCCGCTGAACACACATTCTGCAATCGAAGCCTCTCGTCCAGTGCACGCAAGGCCGTCCATCCAGATCTGACCAGTGCCCGGTCCATACGTGGCTGCGTTGGAGTACAGGGTCACTGGCTTTCCACAGCCTCGTTCTTCACAGACCAGCGCAGCGTCCACCTTGTCCCAGCCGTTGTCACAGACTGTGCCCCAGACTCTGTTGTGGAAGATCTCCACTCTTCCCGAACACATATTAGTGCCTCCTACTAACCTGATAATGGCTGTGAAGGTAAAGCTAAGTTATTTCTAGATCTGTGTAAAAATACTTGTCTTTTTGTCATTTCAAACCTGCACGACTCTCTTCTGCAGAACACAAAAGAAGATAGTTAGAAAAACGTTGGTGCATTAACAGCTGCGACGTATGTTCACTTCTACGCAAAACCACCGCAGGTAAGCTGTTTGATTATTAACATTCTTCTAAATATCTTCTCCTTGTTTAGAGGAAAGAGAGTCACACTGGTAATAAAAAGAGGTTGAGTCAATTCTTACAGAATTTTCATTTTTTGTTAAAAGCATTTTCTAATGAAATCAACATTTTAATTTGTTTTTATTTGTGTCTTTTTTGGTGAAAACTGTTTTAAAAGAGTTTACGAAAGCAAGAGCTCAACAAGCTTCTTATAAATGCAAAGTATGTATTTACATATTTGCATTTCAAGATAAACGGTGTTTTCCCCAAATTTTGTTGGACACAATTTTGACGGCATGCATTCTCCTAGCAAAAACTGTTCATCTAATGTTGACTTAATGTTAAAATTGTTGAAATTATTTGCTTTGTCTTTAGTTGTTACAAATTTATACTCATTTATTTATTTATTTTTTCCTGAGCACAAAAGTAAAGATATCATTTTTTTGTAATAATAATAAGATTATAACTAAGCATTTTTGGGCCACATTTGACTCCATTTGAAAAATACACCACTGGAAAATTTGGTGACCCAAAAGACTTGAGATGACATTTCAATGAAATCTTTGTTTGTAAAATATCTGTAAAATGTCCTTACAAAAACAGGTTGATGACATAATGGTCATTTTTAGTTAAACCACCCTTTAAAATAAATCACAATTCCAAAATGTATTCAACATCAAGTCAACATCACAACACATAAAATGTATTTTTGCTTTGCGCATGATTTGTTAAATATATCCTGAATAGAGCCTATTTCCATATAGCTGTTTCACTATAACATGGTTAAACCCATTTGATTAAAACTGTTCTGAATGAACTTACGGTCACAGATGACTCCAACATCATTGGAGTGATCACATGCATCGGTCTGGTTCTCCCATTCACAATCCATCACCGAGCTCTCATTCCCGAAACAGTTCAGATCATCCGTTAGCAATAGATTGGATCCTTCCCCAAAATAAGCATTTTTCTTTACAGCCGAAAGAGGACCACAACCCACTGCCATACAGATCATATTCCCTTCGGTGGTATCCATGTCACAGATCGTTCCCCAGTCGTCCGTGTAAATCTCAACCCTTCCAGAACAGCTGCTGGTACCATCCACCAACTGAATGGAACCAAGAGTGGGTCTCACGGCTGGCCCACTTTTAACATTATCTGAAAAACAGATCCGTGTTCATTACATCTCATTTGAATAGATGATTTGTTTCATTTGACATTATCGTGTCTGATTAAATACATCGTGTCTTAAGATGTCAACACAAACGTGGCTATATTTTGTGTGCATTGTGTCTCACCAAATAGCAGAATGAAGCTTAGGAGGAACAGCATTCTTATGGCTGAAAAAAGACAAAAAGACGAGGAAAAACAGATTACGTATCATCAAAAAAAGAAGAAACCATTGGAGATTTGGACTAAAACAAATCGACTATTGCATGAAAACTCCAAAGTCTGTAAGTTCATAATCATATTTTTAACGTCTCTAAGCCATTCAGATTTGAATTGGTGAAAATGCATTCCCTTATGAAAACAAAGTATACTTGAAGTTCCTTTTAAGAAGTAAACCTAAGTGATGTAAAAGCATACTTTATTTAGTAAATGTACTGATAAACTATAAGTATACTTTACTGATTGTGCTTGGAACTAAATCGGCCAACTTTCTAGTTTATAAAAGTTGTCATTTTTAAGTTTAAAATATGTGTTCAAAAAGCACATCTCAATTAACTTATTTTGTGAATGTTGTAATTTCCGCTGTTTATAAGTCATATTTCATTGAAAGTCTCTTTATATAGGTGGCCTAAAAATATTTTGTATCAAAACGTTCTGTATTGATTAAGACGTGTTTCCAATTAAAGGCTCAATATTGATAAATACAAGAAAAAATTCAAACCTTCTGATGCCATTCCTCTTGTCGTCCGTGGTGCAGGTGAGGAGAAAGAAGGTTTGAAGAATCTTCGTGAACAGAAGTCAGAATTAACACCTAATGCCCCTCCCTCTGTCCCAAAAAAACCCTTTCCAAAAACACATATGGAACCATTACAATGACTGAAAAAGGGGACTCAGCAGATTTGACTTACTATTGTACTCACTATACTTCAAACATACTGCTCAAGTCTCAAATATGTTATAATGTGAGTGACTACACTCAGGCAACATGTTTTTTGTGTTGTTTCAGGTATAACCACTACATATAACTTCTATATTCACCTAACACTGCCATTGTTACATGTATGTGGGTAGGCTATAATAGAAGACACAAGGTTGCTCACTGTTTTGTTATTTCATGCTGAACGTCAGTAACGGTATAACACCAAAGGAATTAAGAAATGCAAAATGAAATTGGGCTGTTTTCTATCACATCTTTCTTCGATTTCTTAAGGCTTTGTTAAGGCTCTCATTTGGTAATCAAATCTTTGTTTAACTAGTCAAATCGGTCAAATTTATGCTTTTGCAAATTTGCACATTCCTGTTGATGGAATATGCAAATGAGCATCCTAAAAAAAAACTCTGGAAAAAAGTTAAATACATTCGGAAACCGAACAATTCCTTTACATTGTGTGTGTGTGTGTTAAAGGCCTTGCTTTGTTTTATGATTATTCACTTAACAACCAATGGTAATCTACTTTCACCCGTTTATATTTTGTTGGTTGTACACATACGCCAATGCAAATCATGTCTTGACACTCAGAAATTTTTGGCCTTACCTGTCTTGCAGTGTATATACAGGATTGGACAAATGACTCTTGAGATTTCTTGTTTCAACTGAATGCACAAGCACAATCATTCAGGTTGGCGGGTGACCTCATGACTCACATGCCATCGGTGTGCCATTCGGGTTTCTGAAAGTTCACCAACACTTCTTCACTCCTTTAGATGTAAAAAAACATCATTCTTTTTTAATTGATGGATAGATTGAATGTATAGTGTTTTACAATCTATAGGTTTCACTGTTGCATAACTTGTAACTTGCATAACTTTACAGCAGTAATATTCACAAAGCAATGTTTCATTCATTGCCTCTCTTTACGTTTAAGTTATTTATTTGAATTTAAAAGGCAGTAAACAATTAGATGTCTTAAAATACTTCTATAATATATCACACATAAAAAAATCAATCAGAGGTAGATTCATACATTCATCATCCTGCACATCAAAGCGTTAAAATTTTATGTCATGTTAAAGATTGAAATCAAAACACTTTTTCACAGACCGGTTTGACATTATGTTGCATGTTTTTTACGTCAAACGAAAAAGCCTTCAGTTGAGTTTTCACATGACTTACATTTTCTAACACTGTTGTTTGGAGTGGAAAAACCTCCTGAAATCACTCATGCGTGAAACTTCATTTAAATATATTCATACAGGTACTTTATTTATTTAGGCAAAACAAAAAAAAAACAAATCAGATGTTATGCAATGATGACAGATGGAGAACTATATTGCTACATCATTGTTTCCTGTAGTTTAAAAAGCTGAAACCAAATGTCCATTTAAAAGTTGACCTGAAACGGTTCTGGCTTTAAGGAAAGTTCCAATCCCTTTGATCGGTTCTATATGTTGGACCGTTTGGGTGGCAGGAACGAACAGAACCATAAAAACCCAGTGGAAAAGTCTCAAAACATTACATGAATTAAAAGACATTACATTTCCCTCGTGTCTTATTATCTTAATTATTTTATAGATTTTTAGGGAAGAAGAATGCACAAACCAGAAGCAACAATACCAACAAATAGACAAGACACAGCTCTCCATAAAACATAAAATAGTACTATATTTTCATCTTTATGTGTTTATTTCTAAAGAACATGTAATGTTATGAATGTGACAATCCTGAAAATAGCCCCTCGTGCACTTCATGTAAAACAAATGCTTTACATTTGAGTGTTTGAACCATCATACATACATTTCCGTGCCTTCGATATAGTAAAAAGCTTTGGTAAAAACGTATTTTTCATTTTGTATTGCCCAACCTTTAAATCATTTGCAACTAAAAGACTTTAACTTGTGTGCTTTGCTTTATTGCTGTTCAATTACACCTTGAACACAAGATGGAGCTGCACATTTCTTTAATCTTCAACAAGGTTCAAAGCAGCAGAAGGCCTTATTTCTTCAGTCCTGTCTCCAAAAATGTATACAAAATATTTTTAAAAGCATATTTAAAAATGTTCATCTAATTATTCTGTCTTCCATTCGCAAAAGTGTTCATCGTAAAGAAATAGTTGGTCAAATGTTTTCACATTATTACATCAATACACCAGAGGATGTAACTCATTCTTGTCTGTTCAGGCCTGTTATGGCTTATAGAACAGCAGGACTTCATCAATTAGAAAATACTTGCTGAATACCCGTATGGCACAGATGCTGACAGTTTAAGTGATGAAACATTGAAAAAATAGAGAAGTTCCTTTCGTCTTCCTGTTGCCTTTAAAAGATGGGGATGATGCTACTTCCTTTTGAAAGAATGTCTTTTGAATGTTCCAGAAGGGGAAATGTGTTAAGGGTGCGGTAATGAGTAAAAATGAGCATTCTGGGGACATTAATGTTACTCATTCGGTGGAATGTCCCATGTCATTTCTTCCTGAAGCCTTCCAGACATGCCAACAATATATGGCAATGCACACCACTGGCAATGTAAAACTTCATATTGTGTTACCTTCATGTTTTAATGCAAAGTTGAATCAAAATTAAAATAAAATGAGCACCACTAGAGAGATATAAATGTTCATTATAAAACCCATCTCTGGCTATGATATCCAGTTATTCTGATATTGTTGAATAATTTATATGATTTTTTATCATTCAAGGTCAGTCGAACATCATTTAAATCAATTGATAAAACACCCTTAGTGGAATTTCTTTATACACGCTTTGTTTGTGAAAAGTGTTGGGCTTATATTCTGATTCTATATGTGAACTGGGTGTTAAATATTTAATAAAATCCCCCCAGGCTCTGGGCAGGGGGTCAGTGTGTGATACGCTGGTCAGTTTTTAAATAGGCAGCTGGTTCGTTTGATGTTTGTTAAATTATTAAAGAAGTCGTGTGTACTAAAATACAGCTTTGGAAAATGTGATATTCATTCAAATGTGTTCAAGGGATACAACATTTAAATAAAACATTCAAGCACAAATTGGCAGCACATTTTAACACACTTATGTGAAACAATTTACACTAAAAAATTACTAAATCTAAAAGATTATTTAAGATTATTTCAATGGAAAATGTTTAAACAATATTAAAAATCCAAAAGTTAATTAATCTAAAATTTACAAAGATTTAAAAAAATTAATTTAATTTACATATTTAATGTGTATAATAATAAAGTATGTACAATATATACATACATATTACATATATATTATACATGTTGTATATGTTAACGTAACCTTCAAAAATCTTAAGATAAATTAACTTTTGGATTTTTAATCCGTTTTTTTTTTTACAATTTTCTATTAGTCTTTTAGTCTCATAGTCTATTTAATGTTTTAAAAGAGCTGATAGTTAAGTAAGATTTAATTTGCATAAAGTTAATAATTTAATTTATTTGAGATATTTTTACAGTGCATGTTCAGTACTTTAGTATCGGATAGACAGTGAGTTAGGAAAAACTATTTTATGTCATTTGTTTTTCTATACATTCATGACTTGGGTTTGTAAGATGATATTGAGCAGTTATTAAATAATCAAATTCAGATACTGGAAAAGCATGAATAAAGTTAATACCCTCTCCATGTAAACTATCCGCTTTGCTTTAAACACATTTATATGATTTTAAATTCAAGCAGAGAGGAAAACGACATTTATATTTTGGGTTGATGTTTCACTTTGTTATATGTTTGTTTTTTACATTTATACTCTTTCAGAATGACTCTGCTCACTGAACATTTGAACATATGAACATGAGGTGGATGAAGATGACAGATTGCACGAGTTGTCTGCCAGTTCAGCAGTGTGTGAAACTTTCACACGTTCACAGGTCAGTGTTTGAAAAAAGGAGAAAAATTATTCAACACACTCTCTCATGCTTTCACAAGCCTAACAAGATATTTTAAAGGTATTGATCGTTTATAAATATTATCCTTATGTTTACATAACATTCTTTCATTTTATATTTATTCATTGATTTTAAATGGCTTCCTTTTATTAAACAAGTCATAGTATGCGGTGTTAACTAGAATAATGCATCCTACATGCGGATGCTCTGATTCCAATTTCAATATGCATTTTTTATTCTTACTGAATTAATATTATCTCTGTTTCCTTCTTATCTCATCTCTAAAGGAACAATGACAAAAAGTACCGGGACCCTATGATGCTATTTCCACGTGAGATGTAGTCTCCAGTGATTTTATTTTGTGCATAAAGGTACAAAGTGTCATCTTGGCAGACTATGAGTCCTGGCAGAGTGTACCCGACCACACTTCCAGGTTTCCACCCCACACGCTGTTTTCCCCGGGCATGGATTCAGACGCTGACGACTTCAAGACAGACAGCTGAATGAATTTCATTTCCTCCACCACTTCCTCCTCTCACATTTTTTCCCTTTCTTTATTTAGACCTGAAGGACGTTGGAAAATGTTGCCAAATTACTTCTCCTAAAGTATAAAGATGCACGCCGAAGGAGTTTTCCGCCACAAGGGCCAGCGAGATGAAGCAGGTTTGGGGTGTTTTAGATCAAATGAATTTCTGATAAAGCTTTGTGAAATTGATGAGAAAATGAACCAACCACAGTTTACACTGATTTTGACGTGCGTGATTCGAATAGGAAGCAGATGCCCTTTAACATCACGACAATGATGTTTGTATGAATTTATTGTTCACTCAGCCGAGGCCTGCACTGGCCTTGAAGGTCTCTGTGCTTTGGATTGCGTGACTCTCATTGTCTGACGCAGTCCTCGTGTACTTCTTTCTTTTTCTCCACCCTCCCTTCTTCCAAGCCCTTGAGATGCAATACTGCAGACCTACAGAGCCCTTGTTGTAGATGGTTCCTCTTGGGAAAGCCGGCCTTCTGATCGATCCTGCAGAATAACCATAAATCTCCGACCCCACCATGGCGTTTCTAAAACGTAAGATTAAAACTCTTGTGGATGTGATTGTAAAACTGTAATCCACGCGTACACGCAAGCAGACATTTTGAGAAAGGAGAAGTGCTGTCAAATCTGTACATTGCTTTTCCGCCCAGTGATGTCCTTGAGTAACACATCAGGTTATCACATCTGACATGGCCTTCTGTCAGCTTGAGTCGTACGGCTCTGTAGACCGTACAGTCACGAGATTTCTGCATTCATTCTGAGCTGCTCTGACTTGATTCCACTTGTACTGACAGCACAACTTCCATCAAGAAGGCCTTAAATAAAACATTATAATGGAGACAGAGTTCATTTTCTTACAAACAGAGCATCGCTTCAGCCTCGTAAAACTTCATCTTACAGATGCAGTGACACCAAACACACTGTTGAATTCATTTCAATATAATCACGACAGTGTTTGCTTTAAGACGCGATTCACGGTTTCTCACGCACCCCAGAAACCATCAGAATGTAACTCATAAAGCAAAACACAACGTATTTGTTTTTAGCCTACAGAATTATTGTAAAGTTTGCTAGTTGTGGTTCATGTCATGCATGATTGTGGATATTGTTTTTGGTATTTTGTACAAATACTTAATTCAACAGTATAATGAAAATGCAAATGCAATGAAGGATGCTGCAATATTGTCGGAGTTTGTGTGAAAGAAATAAACGTGAATAGGGAATCGATATAACACACTCCTGTTTGGGGTCAGGGATGCCTTTCCTTAAAAAAAATATTGTTATTTGCTAGTCAACATTTGAAGTTCATTAAAACCTTTCATTCAGGCAATAACAATATTTACAATCCAAACTTTTTCAATTAAACAAAATCATTAATTAATACAAAATGTTAAATACACCGGCGCAACAATAAACTAAACATTGGAAAATCCCCAAACATCCACATGGCCTACTGAGAATGAAAGAGGCATACATGCGTAACAGTTTATTTTAGTAAGAATTAAATAGGAACTATCATCTCGCACATAAACCGAAAAGCTAAAAAGGACATTAGTTTGGGCTGGAGAAAGATTTCAAAAGAGAAAATGACAACTACGATCCTTCCTCTCTTTCATTCCCCTGCAATGCTTGTATGCTATATTTGTAAAGAGTCAATGTAGATTTTTCAAATCTTAATTTTGATTATTAATGATCTAATATGGAGGCAAGTATCTTTGGGATGTGACTTAAATTAGGACCACGAGTGACGACATCTATAACAGCGGGAGGATTTCAATGTCTAACCTAACAGGACATACAGAAGCGGTCTGTGTGTTGAGAAGGAATGGTGTGTGTTTTGTCAATGAGTATGGCAATGAAACACACTGTTCAGTGTGATGTGACATGTCCGTGTGCTTACACATGAGGCCGATGAGAACATAGCGCTTTTTGTCAAATGTAAAGAAGGTCCGTTCCTGAAGGCTCTGACGAAAAGTTCTATATGAAAAGGTCAATAAAATCTAAAAGGGTGCTTTAAAATAAACCAGGTTTCTATGAATGCGTGTAATTGTTTACAATGACAGGTTTGTCAAAACTAGTTTAAACATGTGCCAAATGTTTCTTACAAAATAAAAGCTGTCCGATTTGTTTATTACCTACTGCAAGGAGATTTTTAAGTAGGCCTTAAATTTCTAAAGTATTTCACACGTCTTATTGTATCCACAAAATCCCATGCACCGGGTGCAGAAATAGATTCCGGACGTCCTCTGGAAATACAGCTGTTTAAAGTATGTTTTGGAAAAGTGAGCCGGAAATAGAACAAGAACCCCATTGAGTTAGCGTATCAGGCAACGCACCTGTGCTGTTAATACTTATAGGATCTAACATGTCCCGCTGTAGGCGTCCTGCGTCTCACACGCTTCCTCCTTCACGCTTAAAAGGCCTTTTTACTCTTCGCCCTGGCACAATGTCTGAGGACTCTTGCCTGCAGCTGTGTGCGTTCATATGCGTTTCAAAAGAACAATATATTCAATCATTCGGAGTGGAAGCGTGGGACAGTTTTACAAATATCAGAGCTGTCAGTTTCTGCAAGGAATCATTGCAGAACATTTATGGAAAGTTTAGCGTGTAGTCCAAACACTGATGAAACAAAACTGTGTATTCCTGCCGTATTTCACATGCCTGGTCATGTTTCTATTATTACAGTTGTGTAACATGTTGCCTCCACAAAAACCTCCAAATCTGGCTTGAGGATTTGCATACATTTAAACGAATCGCAATGCATGTGGGGTGCATATTCGGCGTTCATGCCCTGACTGCACGGTGGCAGAAATAGACATGTCAGCTGCTGGGGGCCGCCGGGCTTATGGAGGTGATGCCATTGTGATGTCAGACGACATAAAGCACGGGTTAACTATCGGTCCACACGGGCCTGTCAACAGACCGGCGTCTATGCAAGCCACCATCGAAGTGCCATGGAAACAGAAAACTGCGTCATTGCCATTTATATCGAGAAGGGAACAATTTTCCACACCAAAGAGTAATGGTTATTCAGTGCTGTTTTAACACAGTGATGGAAATGTCTCTACCTTTTCTTAGAGACGTTTTCCAGCTGATAGATCTCACAATATGAAGAATAAGACATCTCGTTTACATTTTTATCCATCGCTTTTTAAAAGAGATTACAAACAAAATCTAAACAGTACAAAAGTGCAAAAGTGTTTTTTTTTAGGTCAGTTTACATTTCTTAACCTTTATTTTAGCATCATTTGTCAAATATAGTCCAATTTTTGTGTGACAATAGCCAGTGCTCTATACAGAAATCTGGTGTCATCATCTATATCATCTATTATTATATGATAAAAGCGTGGAGGAATTGGGTTAATGTCTTCAAGATGCTTCAAGACCCTCAAAAACACTGTAAAAAATCTCTTCACTGTACTTCACAGTAAAATAATCTCTGGATTATTACAAATAATGACAAAATAAATCATTAGAAATATTTTATAATGACACATTACGGAAAATACATAAATACTGACACTAACCATACAACCAAAGAAAGTACTGACGTCTTAAGACTTTTAAACCGTATAATTTACATCGTCGGTTATTATTATGTTATTCTCTTCCCAAAACAGACACAAACAGGCATTCAGTGTTAGAAATGTAAGTGTTGCTTTGCAAATTTGTTGACTCTAATAGTTGGTTTGGAAACGCTGTCATTGTTTTTCTGTTTGCGAGTGGGTCTGTTTTTCTTGGCTGAATGTAGTTGTGGTTTTAAAGAGATTGTGGAACAGTCTGCAGGTGGGTGTGATATTCATTTGTGTCATCCATTATGACGAATAAGTGAAATAACAGCTGTTAGTCACATTTAATCATACTTTCAATATTATACTTTGAGTTCTAGACGTTAGAACGGCCTTCATTTCTGTCTGTGTGAGACAATGATCTGCCGGAGGAGCTGTGAACTCTTTCGATGGGTTTTGTTTTGCTCTCAATGTGCATCCACAGCCGAGGTGACTGTGTTATCACCACACAAGCAAACAGGTACATAAATAAAGCACATCCCATAATAATGATACGACTAACAGAACCGAACAGCTAGATGGGATGTACAACACATCATACGATTCTTCACAAAGCATTGCAATGTCCTGGCATCCACCCACGACAACCTTGTACAAACAAGCACCCCACATGGTTTAAAAAATCAAAAAATTGGGTCTATAAAAGTCTCATAGTTCTTAACATATGATTTGGTGTCTCATGATTTCCAAGGAGACGAACACATACCAGTTCACATAGTAGCGTTCAATCACCAGATGCTGCTCAGATGTGCTGAGGGTCACAGGCACGTCCGCCACATGTTTGTGGACAGGCATGAAAGAAACGAAGAACAAAGGTTCATCCTTCTCAGACATCTTTGACAATCTGGGGATGAGAATCAGGTTCTGCATCTTACAGATTTTCTTGGAGCCGGCAGAAGTGTTGCATTCTTCCAATTAAAGGATGTGGCAAATCTAACATGGCAGCAGTTGAGCATCATTGAGCATTTTGAACATAAACGCAGATTGGTAATCAGAGTCATGGGTTCAATTCTAGGGATTGCACATACTCGTAAAATGCACAACGCGTAATGCATAATGCATAAATGTACATTCAAATGTATGTTTCGTCACCGATGGTGCATGCAAATCTTTGCATATGTGTCAGAACTGTAATGAATTGGTAGAAAGTGTGATGGGAAGTGTGATCTCCTGTCATCTCACACCAACTATTAACACTTTTTCTTTTTAAACAGTCCATATGGCCCAGGAAACTTCTCTTGCATGTGTATAGATGTAATTGCAATCTTAAAAATGGTAAACCGAGTGGCATTTATTGTATGTTCACATTTAATAAAATAAATTTGCCTTTAAAATGATAACATTATTTACTGTGTTTACAATGTATGAAAGTAATTCCAAAATGATAACATATATTGACATAAAGGTACCATTCGGATACAGAACTTACATTTATATTATTCATTTGGCAGAGTAAACATTTACATACTAAAGCAAATACTAAATGTATCGTGTTACTCTTTTTAAAACATGCTTTTGTTTTTCTTTGTACAAGCAAGACTTCATTTCATTTTCAAAACGTTTAGTTCTTTCTGGAACGCCGCATGTATTTTTCATGCAGGATACAATGACATGATGTAATGTGATTTCAGTTGCGATGATTAGATATTCAGATAAGATCTGGGCAAAAATCAGTGCTCATTTACTAGAATCTCACCACCCACACACTACTTCCTTCTGTTCCCTTAAAGCACACATTTATGTATTTTTAATAAACAAATGCAATGATTTGATTAAATAAATCAGAAGTTATAGGAAGTATATAACAGACCTCATGCATTCATACATTTTTTGATGTGTGCATGGAAAAATCTGTTTGAAATAAAGTTCAAAACAAGAAATTTGAAATAAAATTTGAAAAATCAAGTTCCATATTTTTATGTGGATTTTATGAGGAAGTCCTGGATTTATTTAATAATATGTTATTCCTAAATCATTAATATAACACTTGTACAGTAAAATAACATAAAAAACTTGGAAATAATATTTTTTTTTTATTTCACAAAACTTAACATTTAAAATCCTCCATTTTAAACAATATATTTTTTGTGTTAAATATTTTAACTTATCTAAATAAAAAGTCATGGATTTATTTATTAATATGTTTATTCCTAAATTATTAAATCATATTTGTAAATTGAAATCAGGATAAATGAACATTAAAATAACATAAAAACTAGAAAATAATTGCTGATTTTTTTAATTTATGTCTCAAAACTTCCAAATCTTACATTTGAAACAAATCATTGTTTCATTAATTTAAATAAGTAATAAATCCTGGATTTATTTGAATGATATTTTCACTCCAAAATCATTCAAATCATATTTGTAAATTGAAATCAGGTTAAACTAATAACTTTAAAATAACATTAAAAACTCTAAAATAATATTAATTCAATAAATAGTTTAATACCTAAATTATTGAAGTGTCCCAAACTTAAAACTAAAACCAAATCTAATAACCATACTTGACATTTCTTCGTCCATTTCTCTCTTTTTAATAAATAAAATTGTGTCTACATCATTAAAAAGTGTTGTAAATAAAAAACAGGAATTAATTAAACAAAACCTAAAAACTACATTTCCCATGATGCATTGCGACACACAGTGCCCGCGCTTCTCATGTGTGCGTGAACGCGCTTTCTCATGTCGTGTAGCGCAGCTCTCTCTCTCTCTCTCTCTCTCTCTCTCTCTCGCTCGACCAGTCTGAACAATGAGTGTGTGCGGCAACATGATGTGAAGAGAGAGAGAGAGAGAGAGAGAGAGAGAGAGAGAGAGAATGTGCGATTTAACGCTGTTTTTAACGCTGTTTTTAACGCAAACATGAACATGTGGATACCCACTGAACACGAGAAATATGGAGTGGGTAAGTTTGATTTCAGGATTAAATGAAAGTGTCGTCATCACACAATGTTTGTGTTTATTCTCTTTGTTTACTTTACAATTGTTTGTTTGCTAGTATTTTATCCGGAAGTGATTGTTTGTTTGTTTTGTTTGTTTTGTTTGTTGAGTGGATCTGTTTGTGACGTTTTTCTCTCTAAATATTTATTAATTCTATTTAAAAATACACTGTTGAATATTCATGCACTTAAGACATTTGTATATTTTATTCTATGCCAGATCTTTAATTGTTTTTAAATAGATCCATTCCCACATGAAGTGTTTTTATTTATTTAGTTTGTTTGATTTTTATTTGTTTTTTTACATCCTCACATATCAATGAAATACAAACCAGTGCAATTGTGGGAAAATGTCAACTTTACTATGAAAATATTGAGTTTTTATTAAAGTTTTGTAATAAACTTGTAGTATAAATATCATGTGGTTGTTCAGATACCCATGTGAGATCTGTCTTTAAATTAAAAGAGAATTATTTTTATTTTAAGTGCATTATTTTTCATTGTAAAGGTCTATTTTCAGGATTGTCGACCTACACGCGAATATTAAAATAAAGTAATTATTTTATGTTCTATAAAGAGCTTGGCCATCGTTTGGATAGTTTTGGTTCTGGTTTTTATATTTTAATTCACATTAATTTAGAGAAATTTGTCTCCCAAAATTGGCGTCTATTATTTTATTTATATCTTTAAATAGAAAACTTATGCATTGTTATTTTCTGATGTTAAATCACTATCAACAAGGGCTCTGTATAATAAAAAGTTGGTTGAGTTTAACGCTTATAATAACATATTAAGAGCATTTTTTGTGTCATTCATAACGCTGGAATTGCACATCTCGGTTCAACGGTCTTACTTGTTTTTGTTGTGAGAATATCCCATTCTTGACATTCGGATAACATTTTATTGTGTACTCGTGCATGGATGACCGATAGTTTATCCTGAGACACAAATATCTCCATCATTTACTCTCCATCAAGTTTCAAATGTGCGTAAAAGTCTTCGTTCTGTTGGACACGGTGAAAGATGTTTACCAGAATGCTTGAAAGCAACAGTTCTTGAGCCCTATGGACTACCATTGTGGAAAATCTTGATTTAACATTTTTTGCATGATAGATATTTTGAAGAATGTATGGCAACTTAACGTTAAGGTTCATCTTGATTACTTTTGTCATTTTTCCTTCTGCGGAGGTCAATGGGGTCCAAGATCTGTTTGGTTCCAAGCATTTATCATAATATCTTTCTCTGCGTTCATCCTCCAAAGAATCTTATACAGGTTTGGAACAACATTCAGAGCAGTGATCCATGACAGAACTTTTGGGTGAACTATCCCTTTAATGAACACTTTAGCCAAACTAAAATTATTTTTCCATTTGGATTTGACTCTTCTGACGGTATTGAAGAAAAATGTGAACACTGGCTAAGCAATACGTTGATGTGAAACATAGAATGCAGTAATGTTTAAAATGTGAGATCAATTTGAAAGATTTTATTATTTAAACAGTATGTTTTCGCTTTATTTGTTGAAAACCGAGCATCTGTGCAACCTTAAACTTTGATGTAACATACTTTTTGTGAGATGCGCATAAAGTTTTGATATTGGCTTAACTTGATCAGAGACCATCAAACTGTCAATTCTTTTCTTTTGTCTTGAAAGGAATTCATTACAGAAAATACATTCAAACCTCACACATTAAAAGCAGTGAAACCAATATCTGTGACCAGAATGCTTGTTAGAGTTAAAGCAAGCCAATTCTTCTTTGAAATCTAATCATCTCTGAGGATTTTGACTTCTTCACATGTCCTTTACTTTAAAACGGTATTCGCAGCCCAAAAGGGATTTGTTACGTTTTTTTCCAGCGTTTGATCTTTTGCCAGAAACAAAATCCATATTTTAGTGTTTAATGAGACTCTTATAAGTGCTCCTCATATAGCTAAGAACTTCTTTCAGATGTCTATTAAATATGAATGACCCCTTGCGGTCGCTTCAGTTAGACGACAGTTAGCCCTCAATTGGATAAATTACTGCTAATCAAATAAAGACAAGGTTTGAAAATCTTGTCCAAATGGCAAAGTCATGCCAAACAGAAAGGGCAGAAAGACGTTTTGAGCAATGACAATTTTTGAGCGTTTGACAATTGTGGAAACTGCACAGAGCAGACTTCGATGTTTTACGGGTGGAAATACCCTTGTTTTCTTCCTATAGCGTCTTTTCTCTGTGATTATCTGAGACCTTGAAATAAACCGAGGGTGGATTGTGACTCACTTTTAGAGCCAATTTTAGAGTCTAGAGTTATTTTCATGAATCCGTCTCCTCCGTTTTAGCAGTTTTCAGAAATGCTAGAAAAAGTATGCACAACTCTTTATGCCACCTTGTTGTGATGCTGTGTTGATATATATATATATATATACATTAAATATACATTAAAACACATTTACTTAACACTAATAATACAAGTACCAATTATTGCATATGGCAGCACCTTCACAGAGATCATTCATGAATGATTGGGAACAGAGCCATCGATGGCATGTTGCCTTGGGCACCCTTGAATGTTCATTGAGCCCAGAAGAGCTTTGACCGGGATGTTGGGCTATATTTTTGTGTTTATGTGTATGTGTTAGGCCTGAGGCTGGCCGTCCTGCCGCTCTTGTATTCGATCCCTTCGGGAGGATGAAGCCGGGGAAGGGGGTTAACGCTGTGGAAGTGCCATCCCTTGTGACGTCCTCTGGGATTAGCAGGTTGTTATGGAAGGGCACTGGGCCATTCCTTCATTATGGAAAATGTTCTGTAATGACGGGAACCTAGGGCACAGGGGGCGGGGCATCCCAACGCCTTAGCACGTGTAATTGCTTTTTCATTCCCAGGTCTTACCCACTGATAAAGCTGATGCGGCCGTTCGGAATGGTGGCTCTCAATTCTGGGTATCGTATATCTGGTGGACCCCACTTGCTATGTACTCGTCTCTTTACGACAAAATTGGTTGGAATTACTTAATTCTAGCATTTACATCAGTTCCACATCATTAAGTTGTTTAACACTTTTTTTAAATTTCACGAGAAATGTTAACATTTACATTTAACCATAGCAGACGCTTTTATCCAAAGGGACTGACCAAGAATCGAGCAGAGACAACAATAGGTGAACAAGTGCTACAACGAGGTTACTAAGGCAAGATGAAACCTGTAGGTTTTACCTTAAATATATAATTAAATCTTGATTTTAAGACCCCCGACCCACAAAGACCACAACTCTCCTTCCTTACAGCAGAAAGACCTTTGAAATCGAAACCCGCATGTTCCCGAAATCCTGTTATTGATCCTAAACCCGGCACACTCCCCTGACCTCATAATCCCTCTGACCTTTGACCTGACGTTCAGGGTGCAGGCAAACAGGGAGATTATTAATACTCACCAGGCTCTGACTGTGGATGTTATTAAGTGTGCTTATAAATACCTCATTAAAACAGAAGAGTGAATAGGTATTGTGCGAGAGGGAGAGATGAAACAGAAGGATGTTATCGTTGCTTTTGGCAGGCGGGAGGACTGCTGGTGTCGGGCTGAGACCGCGCTGCTGTTATGACGCCCACCATTACTTCCTCCGCGTCCTATTAGCGAGACAGAGAGAACAAACAGAAGGTCACTCTCTTTATCAATTCTCCTGCTTCCCTCCAGTGCTTCCTCCACCTCATATGCCCTGAACGATCTTCATTTTTCCAACTTGTGATCTCTTCTACCTTCAATTGTTTTACTGTACGTTTAATTCTTATTAGGATCTGTCACGATGGTTAAACGGAAAAATTGACAAGGTGATAAGTGAGAGTGACTTATTTGTTTAGTTTTTGTCTGTACCATAAGCATATTGTGATTTTACTTTAAGATAGATTCCATTAATGCACTTCTGAAAGATTATTGCTTAAATTTTATTCTCTCAGCATGATTGTTTGTTTACAGCAATGTGTCGAGTTTAACTCCACTTTTTAAAGGCCTCATTTTGTTTTATTTCATCGCAACCTTTTTTTTAAAAACTCGGTTTTGGTTAGATGGTTAACATGTTTCAAGCATTGACATGTGTGACATTCTGTAAATAATAAATTAAACAAAACGTATGATTAAGATTCTAAGAAGCTTTAGGTAACAACTTACGTTCTGGTTCTTTAAGGAACCAAGCAAGTAGGATGCTCAGATTTTTTGAATATATTGTTGTATGGTTACTTTTGTATGCCTTATTTTACAAACCTTTTTGAAAGTTAATGTGTTTTTTTCTAAACATATGGAGAATCGTTGAAGAACCGGTATTTGTTAACCAGCACTGTTTTGACATGGGAATTTTAGTTTTAACTTCATACCCACTGATGTCTTGCAGTTTGAAGTTTGCAGTTTCCCGTTGTCAATCTTTGCTTTTTTGACCTTGCTGTTAAATCTTGTTTGTGAGACGATGTGATGTAAACACGAAATCCTGAGTTACTTGGGCATCAATACCGTGTAATTTTCAGTGGAGCTGAGACAGCGCCTTGATTATTACCCAAATGATAAGTGTGCATGTTATGTTTTCCTGTGGGTGTGTATGCGTGTTGTTATGGATAGTAATGTAAGTATAGAGATCTAATCTCTAAAATTGAATTATGTCATTTCACAACAGGTTTGGAACATTTTTAAGTGTCATGTCTAGCTCAAATTTGCATCTAGGAAAAAATGGTGCAAAATATTTGAAAAAAACTTTTACTAAATGGATATAGATCAAAAAGGGGAATACTACAGTGATAATTAAAGTTTGATATTATTCTTGTATAGTGTTATCCTGAACAACCCTGAAAGAGCACACGTTTTGATCTCTTTCTTTTCTTTGGAAGTAACACTAAAGTTCTTTTATCATTCGGTTCAGTCGCTCTCTCACATCTCGACATGTTTTCTCTGTTCTGTCTGTTGGGGAAGTGAAGTGCAAGTGGACATGAGAGCCTGTTAGCCGTTATCTAAGCTGTCAGGGACGCGATACGGCGTTCAGAGCATCGCCCGACTGCCGCTGTCAAGGCAACCCCACCGCTTCTTTAACGCGTCTCTTTAAGACCAGAAACCACACTTACAGGAGAGTAACGTGTTATATCTTGGTCAATTTTACCAACCACTAAGACCAGGACACTTTACCTCTCAGAGGTGATGTGTATCCACAAAACCATTCGTTTATTTTTACGGGTGGGTTGATTATCCACCCTTCAGACTAGTAGTTTGTTCTGGCTGTCTGATCCCATATCAGCTTTTAATGTCCGGTGGTTTCAGTTACCCAAGGTTTGATACATTTTTTGGGGGTCACTGCTTATTGAAGTCATCTAAATCAAACAATCTGTATACTTCACGTTTGTGCTTTTTTATTATTGGTTATTAAGTCGAAGAAGAAGTGAACATTAATGTGAAAGTTCACCCAAAAATTTGTTCTTTCAAACGTCTATGACAAAAAGAAGATATTTTGAAGAATGCTGGAAACCCAACTGCACCCGCTCCCATTCACTTCTATTTTATGAATTCAAACGCATGCAAATATTGGAGTTTACAACATTCTTCAAAATATCTTCTATTGTGTTCTGTGGAAGCCATACAGGCTTGAAAGTACAAAAGGGTCAAGTAAAGGAGACCAGATTTGCATTTTATGTGAACTTTCCTGTTAATGACGATGTGCCTCAATTAGACATAAAAAACCACAATATTTTGATTACAATACCATCCTTATCTGTCAGTTCTCTTTATCTGAGATAGATGTTCATACCAAGGGTTAATGAGTCATTTGAGGTTTTTGTGGTTATAAAACAGAAGAGTAAGTTATTGTTTATCTGTCACGGCAGAGTAAATATCATCCATCTTAAAACCTCCCCATTTAAACTTTTCCCTTCTTGGCTTTTTTCAACACTGACATATTCTGTAAGATTTCCCGATATGATAAATAATTTCCTTCCCCTTGTGATCATCTGAAGTTAGTTTATCCAGAGGGGCAACATCTCCTCCTCATCGCTGATTGAATGAGGTCTGCTTAGCATTCAGACGACAGCATCCGACACAGTTTACGGCATTCAGGGATTTCCTTCTTTCCTCCTGGCCTTTTGTGTTTCTCTCGACAAGTTTCCTTTGGCCTTTCAAAAGCTTTTATGTAGCAAACGGAACCTTTTTCGGGTAAAATACGAGACAAAATCATTGAGCAATTTTTATCTGTTTGTGTTGATTCTTATTATTAATTTACTAAATTCCAGTGATGGATTCTAAATGTGCACTGTGGATTTTGTGGCCCTGTGGATGGAAAGCAACCTGGATCATCTGAAAAAAATAAACCCACGCCTAGTGTCCACATTTCACTTCCCTCGGGGTGCATATTAACTCCTAAATGAAGTGTCACTCAATGGTGAAATCTAATGGTTGGTTTGCTTCTGGGAGGTGTGAGGTACAGCGAATGCAGGACGTCATTATCTAACGATGTCTGGCGGCCTTAATGTGATGTATTTTGCTATCTCACACGGAAATATTGTGAGCCAGAATTGATTTATTCAGCAACAGTCATAGCCTACTTATACAAAGGTCAATATCGTAGACATGGCTCTGTTTGGAATCAGCTGATGTAAACCATTTAGGTTTAGTCTTGGATAATCTTTTTATAGCAAACTACACATGCATGGCTTTATTAAATAATTAAGCTTTTATGGTAAATCAATACCACATATATATTCAAGCATGCGTGATTAAACTATTGCGTTGTAGCTGTCCCAAAGGATATGTCTCATAATCTCAGAAGTTTATTAATATTCGTTATTGGTTCGCTTTTGCTGGTTTGAGTTTTGTGGTTGTTGGCACTGAGGTTGGTAAGCATAATGAGAGAAGACGCTATAAATACGTGCTTGTAAATGCAACGCATTGCATGTCACATACAATGACACAAACAGTGTTCTCAAACAGCTCTCGCTGCTTAACCGCATTGCATTTTGCTTGCAATGGGAACATAAGATTGATGCTGTATGCATCAGCTTCATCTGTATTGGCATGATTGTGTTTATGTTGTGAGGTGAAACTTTGGATACAAATTTATAGTTTGTAGTTAAAAACCCAAAGAAGATATATTGAGAAATGTCCCTGCGGTTTTGTGTCCAGGTTCAAAACCATTTTCTTACAATACTCTTAACCAAAACAACAGCTGTGTTTTATCTGCCCCCCAGGTAACGGGACCATCTAACACATCTGCTCCCCCCCAAAGAGCCTACAAGGCATTACCTGTGACAATCCCAGAGGATTTAGAGTAAAGACTAACCACATCCGCAGTGTCTGATTTCAGCTTCTTTCCTCTTTGGCTCAAACCTTTTCCCACATTCCAATTGGCATTTAAATCTGTCGCCCTGGAGGAACGCTGTAATCCCAATCCCAGTTGTTAGTGTGTCACTATTTACTCTATTGTTGTGGATGTTTAGGGTGCATTGGCAGGCCAGTGGCCCATGAAACATTTACTATCCATGATGCCTCTGGTCAGATTAGGAAGAAATACATGCACTGATTCCACAGTTTTTACCATTGTATCTGTTCAGGCTGGCTCGGGAAAGAGATATTTTCTTATATTCTCTCTGCCATGCATTGGGCATATGTCAATCAAGTTTATAGATGTGTGCATTACAGATGTGTTCAGAGAGTGAAAATGCCTGCCGTTGACCCACTTCAGTAACTGGGGCGATGTTTTTTCACCCTCCGCCCGATCGATATTTATTCGTACAGTGGCCTTGAACTAACTGGATTGAAGGCAGTGTTAAAATTAGGACTGACGACACTTTGTCTGCTCAGCCAGACCTGTTTTTTTGTTTGTCCTTTATTTACCAGAACAGATTGTCTTGTTTGTTTTCTTCGATAAGAGAATGTAAGGAATGCAGTTTCTGTTTATATTATATATACGTACGTTTTTTGAAGTCTTATTTTAAGTAGATGAAATAATCTTTATACTGAAGCATCTCCCTTCGCCTTACTGATAATTCTTACATTTTCTCTGACACCAAAGCAAAGTTTCAAAGTATTAAAAATATAAAGTTGCTATAAGGAACTATGAAGGAAATTTAGTTATCGAGTGGAACCAACCTGTCTGGCAGGTTAATAAAATGTAATGTGGTTTCCTTTGAATCAGCAATTTTTTGCACAGGGGTATTTCTTAACCAAATGAATGAGGAAGCTTTTGTGCCTAAGAAGAAACTTCTTATATTACCTGTTTTGGCACACTAGAGCTGTCATTGTCCAGCCGTGCAATGCTGTCGTTCTGTAGACGGCACGTGGCTTTTCGCGTAACAGCTGGGCCCATGAGCTTCTCAGCTCGTGTGGAATTTTAAAACGAATTCTGCGCCACTGGAACAGAGGTCAACTTGAACGCACGTGGATTTTCATAACATGTTCTTCCACTGTAGAATGGTTTCCCTTGACATTTCCACAAAATATCTGAAACAAACTCAGAACGTCAGCTACTGGTGCGTTGAGTTCGGTTTTAAACTCTAGACATAAATTGACGGCCTCCATTGCTCCTGTCACATTATTTTCACACCAAAGAAAGCCGTAGAGTATTAAAAGAGTGTGTGTCGGATGAGTGGAAGTCTTAAGCGGCCGTTATTGATTCCCTTAATCTAAAGCAGATGTTACGGCAGCTCCCAGCATGCCTGTGGCTTGAGATATTTGCTCCTGCTGGATGTGGGATGAACAAATCTCCACAAAAGGGAAAATACGAGTCCGCGTTAGGTTTCTCTTTGCAGCTCCACTCGGAAAAAGCATGCAATTCTGGATGTAAATCCACCTCGGGAAGCCGTGGTGGATGACTGCGGTGTCCTTCTCGGAATCTGAATAATCTGAAACACGATGTTATTTATTGGGCCCGGTTGAAATGCAGAGAGACCTGGCAGACAATCTTTTGATGACTTCTCAATGTAATTTGGCCACTTTAGGATTGGGACCGCAAACGTTTTTCCACGCTTGTGTTCCGGACACTTGCAAAATGAGCGAATCGTGCCGATCAAACAAATGCTCACTGCTTTGGTAAAAGGCGGATCCGATTGTGAAAATAGGACCAGGTGAAGCGTGTCTCACGATGTTCCATGCTTTAGTCATGGATGGATGAACATTAGTACGGCAGTACGGTCATCCCCCCTGGTTTGTGTTTCGTTTTTTTAATTGCTTCTTAACGTCAACATGTTGTTTGTTGTGTTGATGAAGCGTTTCCTTCGCCCCTGACCCGCGGGCAGCTGTCTGTGCTGTAATTGGCAGTGTAGATGTCCGGACACATGCTTCCCGTCAGCACACTGACTCCGTGGTCTGTTAGCGGACATATGGACGGTCGGCCGGTTCATGAATGATGAGTTCACCTGTTACAGCCGTGTTCCACACCAGCGGCCTCGAATGCGAGCCGTGCCAAGGGTGTGCAAGTCACCCTGAGGTTTGATTTGTGTGCATTTTGATTCGGGTTTGTGAGGTCGCCATTGTGCGTCTTCTGTTGTATGACAGCACTGGTGTTTGTTTTGCATAATAATTGCAAGTATTTCAGTGATGATATACGCTTCGGTAGATTTTTAAGAATTGCTGCTTTGGCTTGCCATCTGGGCCATACAGAAAGAGTCCAGTGCTGTCTCTATATGCGTTTGTTCTTTTGCCTTCGGTGTCTTGTTGCTTTTTAAAAAGCGATGTACATGCTCATTTGTTTGCATAATATTTTATGTTTTATCACTTGTGTTTGTAAATGAAAGTAGATACACATTGCATTGGTTAAACAGAATGCCATTCAATCTGATTGATTGGATCATTTCTAATATAGGTGTCATCTAGATGAGTTATAATACGTCATTTATATATGCATATATGTATTTTTTAGAGACTTTTTGCCTTAAATGCGATAGGGCATTGAAGATGGGACAGGAAAACAATTGGATAGAGATAGCGACTGGCATCGGCAAAGGACGCTCAAGATGGGAATCAAAATCTGCTCCGACCGAAAAAGCACTTTGGCATTGTTGTTTTATATTTTATTACATTTTTAATTTGGATGAGAAGATGATCAATTGGACATAATATTTTAGCCACTACAGGACTGTTTTTTTATAATAAGTATGAAAAGGATATTAACGTAAATGTATTTCTTTCGAACTTTCATTAGGTCTATAGCCCTCTGGGTGGAGAAAATATGATATTTGTAATGATTGCAAATGTGAAGATGAATTTGACTCTTTATGACTATGCTAATAGATGTTTCCCTTCTTTTGATGCTTGTTAACAGCTCAAGGCACTGCACACATCACAGTTTTCAGTGTGATCATCGCTCTGCCTTACAGACAGAAATGTGTCCTGTCAACCAAGGTCACCACAGATGGTTGGAATTATTACTGGTGACCGGAACCCATTTAGGATGCCAGTCTTACTGGTTTTGCCCATCTAAAGGACCACATCAAAGCCACATGTATAAAAGTGGTATCCAAACATCGATGTATGAACCTCCCGCCCTAAACATCACGTCAATGAGCACATCAGACACAAACCGGTCACCTGACATGTTGTCATGTTCTTCCGTTGAAATACAGAAATAGGATAACGGAGACGTTTTTTTAACATTCTTTCTGTTTTAAAAAACCAATATAAGGATATATTCCGAAAAAATAAGAATGGAGAAGTGAGTCTTTTAGCTCCTCAAATATAGGAACCAGAAAAAATGCATGACCGGATCATTTGAGGTCTCTGTCTTGGTCTGAACACAGTGACTAAAGTCCACGTGGGTTGTGATCAGTTTTTCCTGCAGATACCAAACAATGGACATACGTGTTTGTGTGGTTTTTGTTCCCTTTTCAGATTCGGCTTGGTCCGGTGCCTGTGTGATAGAGCGGATGTTGTGTGTATATCCATATATCCATTAAATTTACGTTTTCTTTGTGACACATAATGTGGAAGTCAGGTGTTGGGAAATTTCATCGTTGGGAAAATGTATTATATAAAGAACATATACTATTACTTTTTAATATTGTTTTTGAGATACTTTCTGATGTTTAAAAAAGCATATTTAGGCAGAATGTTTTTTGGATTTCAAGTTTAAGTAAACTGTAATAACTTGTGATTTAATTTAAACCAATTTATACTTTTATCACCATTTTATAATCTGTCAGGGAAAACTTTTTTTATCCAATAGGAAATGAAGTGTTTTATCATATCCCATAATAACTGTCGTTGGAAGATCAGCACCTGAAATTGAATACATTGATTGCACAATGTAGATCTTTTTGCATCTGTGCCGTGATAGAAGTGATGTGTTCCAATATTACAAAATTAAAATAGATTACTCATGTTGGAGAGTGTCACGCTGTGCAATTGTAAATGTGCAAAGTCTTGTGTAAAATCAGGACGAACATTACAGTATTGCTATTCAAACTCGGAGTATTTTAAAGCTTTAACCATTACACCAGATCACATCCAAATCCCCCCACATGGTGAAAAAAAATCAAAGAGCGATTACGGCACAGATTGAGGTGAAGTGGGCAGCTTAACAAGTCTGACCTATATTTTCATTTAATCATAGTCATGTATGGTTTACTGTGAGACACTCAGGGTTTGTTCCCTTCTCTTATTATACATTTACATTCACCAACACGCATCATTTCATTTCCTAGAGGGAAAGCTTGAGTAGTTAAGAATACACTTTTCAATTATACATTGAAACATTTAAAATAAAATATTTTATTGTATGTATTTTCCATAGGATTTGAATGTTTGCAAATGTATGTCAACCAATGCCAATTTTAAAATAACGTCCAATCTTGATTTTCATTTTATTTTAAGGGTGTGTGGTCAAAGATAGAAAACACGAATAAAAGATGTCCCCGTTTATCTCTAAACCACCTGTCTGCCTCCGTTTGATGCTCTTTGTGAACCTCAGTACCATTTTTGAACCTTTAGATATCTGGATCACAGATAACAGTCAATTCAAAGCCAGTGATCTTTCACTTAACGCCTTCATTTATTTCTGGTAAACCGCCAGATAGATTGAGGCCCATATTTGACGTAAACACAATAGGATGAGAGACCACAACATCTTTTGAGTGATGGTTTGCTCACAGAGGGCTTGGAGGAAAGCTTTGCTTGTGGAAAGGATTGGGACTCTGTTTATAAAAGTAAAAAGAATGTGTGATTGTTTGTGATCGAGCATAAGTGTGTATATTCCAGGAGAAGACCTTGTGAGGAGCTCTTCTGTCTGCCCCTTCGCGGGAGCTCGGCTTTTTCCCGGAAACAATCGAAAAGCTGTGGCGGAGATATGTACAATGCGATTTTATTCTGCATATACTCCAGATTAACATAAGATTGGCAGAAACTGCATTTGATACTTCCCTTGAATTCACATCTGTTGTGAAAACAGCATAAGAAAACCTCCTGTGTCAGCCATCGTTGTGTTCAAAAAGATGGGCCACTGTGATGTCGCTAAATTCACAAACTAGACCTTTAAGAGCCTTAGGTTTGTATGCAACATGGTTGCCTTCATTGATGTATATTTCATTTCTGAAGCTAAACTTGATGTTTATCACTTTGATTTCAAGTGACTTTCCTACTTATGGTGGAACTGGTGCTTAAAATTCAGTCCAGGAAACCACGTAGGTTTGTGCCCGGCACGACTTCCACCTTCTCACTCGCAGACCAATTTGTACTTGTACGTGTTAACCTGCTTGTATCCGTTTCTCACACGTCTACGTTTTAATTTCCGCCACTTGTAATTTGCAATTACCAGTAGCGGACTCCTGGACTTCTAAACATCTCATTATTCAAGAGACCTGCTCTCTGTCAGTACACGAACCCTTCACTCGCATTCACATCACCATGGATAGAGTCTCTCTCTACTAGCAGCTGCGGCAATGAATGATTTCCACAGCCACCGCTTAATTGGCACAACCGTACCGCGAGTCGTGCCAAGGAACCTCGAGCTCCTGTTATATCGCTGGTTTGGACTGCAGATGGATTCAGATTCTTACATCAGACTGTGGGTTGCCAGGTCCGTGGTGAGATTCTCTACATAGCTAAAGCTGGAGAGGTTTTCGGTTGGGTATCTGGAGGAGATCATATTTGAAATGCAGATGGAGACGTTGCGGGTTTGGATTTCTGAATTCGAATTGCAGATACGCAGTCTCTTGAGTCTGTAAAGTTTAACTGTCGGCTAATATGGCAGGCGGTTTCATGCATGCCCTGAAATCGAGAAAATTCTTTTGCGTGTACTATTTGTACGCCTCCCAACAAAATCCTCCCAGTCTCTGCATAATTTATTGATGTAACACTTCCAACATTTCAAGCTAAATATTGTGTTAATAATTCATCCACCATTTCGGTCCTGGACAGCGCAGATTCTTCCATAGATTTGCATGTTAATGTGTTCATGAATGATGAATGAATATCAAACAATTAGCTGTCAGATCATTGTTGGATCAAAACGGGAGATTAAAATGCTTTCAGTGAGGTCAAAATCATATAAGGGACCTATTAGATGCATCGTAATACTCATAAAAACAGACATTTTTTAAAACATGTCTTTATATAAGTGTTTTCAATTGCTTGATATTAATATTAGCATATCCATATCCAAAGGCTTGTTGGGAGAACCAGAAGCACGGAGGCAGATGTCACCAGGCCAACATTTGAGCCATGAGTTAAAGCCCATCATTCTGAGCACTCCACTTGAGCTTAGAAACCCCACGATAGCATGGCCTTCCCTTCAGACCTAAACCCAATCTGTGGTTGATCCGCAAGACCACAGCCTTGCTTTGACTACTCCTTTACATTGTTCATTGCTCTCTTGGATGAAGCTCACCGTAAGTATTATGGGATATTGATAATGGCATCATAATGGCGTGTAAAGGTCTCACCACTATATATTATTTAAAAAAAGTTTGATCTATTTTGGTTTTACTAGGTTGTTGAAATTTGCTACCTCTGTTGCAGTTGGCGTAAATCAAGTGTGTGGACACGTGGCTTTGGCCTTGAACAACAAATACTGTCAGTCATGCGTGCAGAACTGAGAGTGTTGTATAACCACAGAAAACACTCAGTTCTTCATAATCAGCGACATGTAAATACATTCTCTGGAGTGTTTTATAATCGCTTATTTACAGATTATTATAGATGATTTTCAGAGGCTATCGGACTCGGTCCCAAACGCAGATTATCTGTAGATAGCAAAAGGATTTTTTGCAAATCCAGTGCCGAGATGGATCCGTATCTTCTAAATATCTTTTACATGAATCAATTTGACTTTGTTAACCTATAAAATGAAATAGCAGTCTCCCCCTCTGTCCTAACCTTTCTTTATTCAAATCGTAAGAAAATGTTCATGGATCGTTTTATTCAGTGGCGAGACGGCGGTCCTGTTAAAAGTCAGAGAACAGCTGGCGTATGGTTATTTGGGAAAGATTTGAGGGCTGTCATCTTCAACCTTCGATATGAATAATTTAGATGGCTTCTGCTGAAACCAGATTGTATAATTTATTCATCGGACCTACTTTGTTATTTTGGCTTCCAAATTTCAAAGTCAAATCGCGCAGTGACTATACAGCTGGTCCACAGAAACCGTAGACACAATTTTGGAAATGAAGTGTGTTTCAGAAGAGTAGAAAATAAATCGAAGATGGGGACGAATCTAATAAACCAACCAGAAAGGAAAAATCGCTAGATGTTGTGTGTTCTCTGGTTATTGGTGTTTTTAACTCAAAAGCCTTGCGTCTCAAAAGCCATACATCATGTTTAATAGTCTTGTCACACAAACCCATGCTGAATTTCTCAAATGGGTCAAAGCGTCTGTCCGGGTGTGTAAAATCCCCTTCATAAATCTGGCTAGTGGAAATCATCCCTCCATTGTGATCTCAGCAGGTAACACAACGTGATTTAACACACCTATCACATAATCCCCCTGTGAGATGAGTGGGCAATGTTGGCGTCATTAGAAAGTGTATGAAAGCAGTCTTTTCTCCGACACAATTGCCCTCCGTCTCAATATGAAGCACGTATTTTCCGTCACTTCTCGTTTTCTACTTGCATATCTCTGATTTTAGTGCCTTTCTTTTGTCATGTTTTCTGTTCGGCTCTTCTTGTCTTGCTTTCATTGAGTATTTACTGCGAAGGTTAAGCAAACTCTTATCAGTGCATATCAACCGATATGAAACCTTACAGTTACTTATATTAAATACGTTCCAAATGGATGTTGGAGTTGTCATCCTTTTGGTGCGACGCTCAAGTGATGCCGACTTGAAATGAAAGTGCAGGTCAAGTTACACCACGCAAAATCTGTGATGTTTGTCTGTGATGGCTTGATTTAATTCATCACAACACACTTGGATATCATATCCTGTTATGAATTTGGATGAATATTATGATGAATGATTAAGTTTTCAGAATGTAACGAAATGAACATTTTTGTGTTGCAGTTCTGGCCAGTTTTCGGGGGACGGTGCAGCACGGCTTGCCTCTGGAGACCGGTGACACTGTCCAGATCCTGGAGAAATGTGAAGGTAAAATAATGATTTGTTTCGGCCCATAACGAGTTTAACGACTTGTTCAGCAGATGTGTCTTTTAATAGAATTTAAAGTGCCAGGACACTTTAGGTTTGATTTAAAGGTGCAGATACTTCCATCTACGAGACAAACGTGTTGCTGCTTTTTCCTCACAATATGAGCAAGATTCGATACTTTTCACTGGTCTTTTGTGACCCCGGCTCGGCTTTTCTTCATTTCCTGTTTCCACCCTTTGAAGACACACTCCACTGTTCTCCGCTGCAAGCACTTCCTGTTTTTTTATGTAAGCTGTGTGGTATGTGGATTACATCGCTGCTGTCATTTTAAATACTCGTATCACCATACTTCTTGATTTTTATTGGTCAGGTGTCTAACCAATTTATTTAAACCTCTTGTCAACAAAAAGCATAATGTTTATTTCCTGTTTATTAAACAGCAGATTTTAACATGCAAGGTTTTGGTACATTGACAATAAATATATGTATAACATGCGTTATATGTGAATTGATACATTTTGGTAGATTTCAAACTTAAAATATAAGTTGAACATTATTTAACAAGTGTTTCTAAATACAATTCATGTACCTAAACGCGTTTGAGGGGAAACATTAGCCTTGTTTTCTAAATAAAAATGTTCTCCTTAAAAATTCTTTCATCGAACCAGCTCAGCCAAAAGACACATTATGCCAACATTAAGATGAAAATCTCAGAAACGTTTTGTTTTTCAGGCTGGTATAGAGGATTCGTCCTTAAGAACCCAAGTTCCAAGGTAAGCCACAGTGTTTTGTTGAGTCTGTTTGTTCCAGGAAGATATTTTCAGATTGTAAAGTGTGAAAGCAACAGAGGCAGGTTAAGCTGTCAGATAAAACCTTTCCCTCGCTGTTTTGATGATTATACGAATTTATTACACTTTTGTTTTGCATCTTTATTTCAAAGTGATATTTGTGATACCTCATTACCATATTTAAACACACAATTTATACTTTATACTTGATTTACTCTTTCTAACTTTCTTTCTTTCCTTCCTTCTTTCTTTTCTCTCATCTGTCTGTCTGTTTTTCTTTTTTCATTCTATTTATAGGGTATTTTTCCATGCAGCTACATCCACCTGAAGAATGCTCATATTAAGAATAAGGGGTGAGTTGAAGGTTAACTACACTGTAAACTTAATCCATGTTGCTTAGTAAATACAAATATTTGAGTTAATTGGGTTTACTTATTTTTCACACACACACACACACACACACACACACACACACACACACACACACACACACACACACACACACACACACACACACACACACACACACACACACACACACACACACACACACACACACACACACACACACACACACACACACACACACACACACACACACACACACACACACACACACACACACACACACACACACACACACACACACACACACACACACACACACACACACACACACACACACACACACACACACACACACACAATTTAACAAGTACATTTGATTAATTTCAAAGCTTTTAAATTTCAACTTCATGTAAAAACACTGTAAAATTTTGTTGAGTGTTGGGACCCTAGCAGGATGTTTTTGTGGAAAATTAACAGAATTCTTTAAATTTATTAAATTATAATTTTTTTTGATGAACAACACCTTTGAGTTAAAAACATGACAATAGAACTGGCTTTTGTTTTCTTCTGTTTAATGAGTGGCATGGATAAAGCCCAAGGATTAAGGTGAATCTAACATTTGTTTCCCCGCCGTTTCATCCACAGGCAGTTTGAGACTGTGGTTCCTTCAGAAGACTCTGTCATTACCGAAATGACGTCCACCCTGAGGGACTGGGGAGCCATGTGGAAGCAGCTCTATGTGGTAAATGTTGTTGCAAACGCAGCGGTTCACCCTCAGCCAGATGTCGGCTGTGCACACATTTGTACTTCAGTGGTCGCTAGAAAGAAAACTTATTTCTCTCAATGCTTTTGAAAGCAGCTGATCATTTTTCACCAGTACAACTATGTTCCCATTTTAAAGCTTTAACATTTCAATTTCTTTCCCACAAGAAAAATGAAGGAGATCTGTTTCACAGACTGTGGCACGTCATGAACGAGGTACTGGACTTAAGACGGCAAGTTTTGGTGGGTCACCTGACACACGACCGCATGAGGGACGTTAAACAGCACATCACGGCACGTCTGGATTGGGGCAATGAGTAAGTACGAAATACGAAATAGTTGCTCAATTCCATTTAAAAAATTGTCAGCATTTTGAACGGCTGTGATTAAATCAATCTGATTGGCTGTGAACTTATCACATCATTGGTTGTTAAGGCACCATGTCATTCTAATTGGCTATAACTTTGTTTGCCCATTTGTTCGGTTCGGGACATTTCACGCTCTTCTAATTGGCTATTATTTTCTCTGTGTACTCTCTTTGGCAGTGTTTGTCACTTCATACTGATTGGTTTGGATCATTTCATTTTGTTCTTTAACCTTTACAGACAGCTGTGTTTGGACCTGGTACCCCGGAAAGAGTTCAGCATGGTCGACCCTGAAGAAATCAGTGTGACAGAGCTCTATCGACTGGTACGTTTGGCATGTTACGACGGCGTCAACGTTCTTCTTCCCCTATTTGGGAAACAACTTCTCTCCATCCACAATTCAGCCACTTCCATTCCAATAAACGTAATGAGAAGCCCAGCACGCTCCAGTCATCTCGAGTAACAGCCCCCCAGGGGAAAATGACAGTAATTCCCAACAGCGCTGACAAGATACGCCGAGAAAATTACGCCCACCATCAATGTGGAAGCGTGGCATCCGGCTGGAGGGGTTGTTGACAGCAGGGAGTCTCTGCTGTGATGTAATTGAGTTTGCGTGAAGCACATTGAAGTGTTACGCTGCTAAACTTGACCTGGTGTGCCCCTCCACGCTGTGTAATGTAACGTAATAACCCTTCTCCGGCACACACCATCAACGCACCCCTCATGTGTGTTTTCAGCCTGCTTTTCTTAAGCCCAAAAAAACTATGAAACTTCTTTAGAGTTTGATTGCTCTAAAATGATGAATGACTTTGCAGGCGGAAAAGTAATCTTTTGGCAACATTTATAGATTTATTTGGGTTATTCTATGCTCTGTTATTTGTGATTGAATAGTAGGAACAACAGCCGAGATTGTGTGTGTGTGTGTGTGTGTGTGTGTGTGTGTGTGTGTGTGTGTGTGTGTGTGTGTGTGTGTGTGTGTGTGTGTGTGTGTGTGTGTGTGTGTGTGTGTGTGTGTGTGTGTGTGTGTGTGTGTGTGTGTGTGTGTGTGTGACACATACGCAGTGTTGTGATGAATAACATGGTGGTGAATCAGGTCACATAGTCTTTAATTAGTGCAGAGGAATCAGACCGCACATCACATTGTATGTTTGTGTGGGTGTAAGAGACAGAACCTAAGAGAAGTGGAAAAACAGCCAAGAACTACAGATGAATGAGATATATGTGACATTAAAATTAAAATTAACATCCTATTATCATATACCCACCCTGAAGTATCTTAAATGTCTTGGTTTTGGGACTAACAAGTTAATTTGAAGGAAGTTGGGAATCAATCACTTTAAATTGAATTTGTGAGTTTCACTTCTTTTAGATGGAGCATCGTCACCGTAGGAAAGAAAGTCAGACTCCGGTCAGCACACATCACTTGTTCGCCCATGTGAAGAGTCTGATGTGCTCGAATCTTGGTGAAGAACTGGAGGTCTTCTTCTTCATCTATGACAGCCGAGAGAACAAACCCCTCAGGTGGGCATCTAACCAAAATTCTCTCTTTTCTTTTCTCTCTATTTTGAAATCTTTTTTATTATATTCAGTGCCTATATTAAGTGCCAGCTGTGTTTGTCATCTGTCCCCAAAAGACTTGAATTTATTTTCAATAGACATCTAAATGGTGCTTTAGATCCCTCTGATATCTCTGAGAGAGAGAGAGAGAGAGAGAGAGAGAGAGAGAGAGAGAGAGAGAGAGAGAGAGAGAGAGAGAGAGAGAGAGAGAGAGAGAGAGAGAGAGAGAGAGAGAGAGAGAGAGAGAGAGAGAGAGAGAGAGAGAGAGAGAGAGAGAGAGAGAGAGAGAGAGAGAGAGAGAGAGAGAGAGAGAGAGAGAGAGAGAGAGAGAGAGTGTCTATGGTTCTCTTCTTCACACAACACTGAATACATGCAGACTGTTGATTGACAGCCTTTTTCGGCGCCCTCATTCCCAAGAGACCGTTCTGTGACACATTTAATTTATCCAACCAGATGTACATGGATCGCTTTTCTTAGCCGCGTCGATTTATCCAGCCGCGTCCGGAGAGACGGGGTCGTATCATGATCCGTTTGAACTTGTGTTGAGATCCTGCGTCGAGTGGGAAATATCATATTCTCTGCGATGTGCCGGCTGCATGTGTGGGTCATGGATAAATAGGGTGGTGGAGGTGGTGATGTTTGCTGATAGTGTCCACATACGCCTCCTGACAGCTGCGTGTGTCAGGCTTTGTGTTTCTGGCCTCGCTGACGGGATGCTGGGGTTTTTATAATACTGGGTTAATTATGAGCTGTTTGTCTGTGGGGATGTTTCAGCACAAGTCCATGCATGAATGCGTACATTCCTTAATGTATTGGATCTGTGAAGCTTGTCCAATCTCAGAGTCTCGTGTGTGTGTCCGAGCACCAGCTTTTGTTCTTTTTTTGGATGTATTTATTGGCTTTGTGTATTTTTGCCAGAAAGCAGTGAAAATCGTGTAGCTGGATTATGAGGTTTGGGGTGAAGGACTGGCATGTTTCCTAAAGCAACCCTCTTTTCTGTCTCATTTTTTCACAATGTGTCTTTCCACAAGGACACTTACCCTGAAGTTAATTGAAGTTAAACTTACCATCCAAACACTTTATTGCATTTATGTTATTTCCACATGAATATTGCGTAATAAAACAAAGCCAGCTATAGGAATAATGAATAAAAGATAGATAAATCAAAATATAACACTTGATCAATGTCGTTACCTTTTGATTAGAATGTCTTATTGTCATTTCCTCAAGCAGCTCCTTAAGATGTTGGATGCTTTTGAAAGAAAATTAAAGAAGTTTCTGTCTATTCTGCGCTCTTATTAGCTGTTCTTCCTTCAATATTAATTCAAAATGATCAATTTCTATTTTAAATTGCATAAAATTTACAGTATGTGTGCTTTATGTTTTTTTCTACTAAACTGAATTCTCGTATTTAGGAATTCACCTTCAGATCAAAAGTTTTCTAATATAATGAGAAATGTTTCACCCAAGTGTCCTGAAACTATTGTGTAAAGTGATGGTATTATGTCCTAGCATATTCATTAAAAAATCTTACACTCTAAAAGATTTTACTGTGATTTACTAAATTTTCTTAGTGAATAGTTTCAGCAGAAAAAAATGAAGTAGATTATAACAATTATATTATTTCAAATAAATGAAGTAAATTTTATTAATATGTTAAAAAAATGCAATAGTAATCTTAAATCAATACCATTAAAAATATTTAGTAGATTTACTCAAGATTACGCATGTATGCCTAGTGCATATTTGAGTAAATCTACTTATTTTTCTCTGCTACTTTTATTCATTGCATAAGATCTTTATTTATTCAATATTTTCTGTATAAAAATTTCAAACACAACTTTTAGTACTTGTTATTAATAATTTTAAATCAAACCCATCAAAAGAATAAATAGATTGCATATTCTCTTTAACAGCGCTCACAGGTTCCTGTTGTGGTTTAGATAATAAATCGGTAGATAGTGTGTTGAGTAGAATAATCACCATGCGGTCCATGCTGTTGAGTACAACCAACATCCTTGTTCTGGATTGATGATGCATCGTGTTAACACTAGCATTATGTTGTAGTTATGATTCGCCTCCGCAGTGGTTCTATGAAGTGGTTATCTCTTTTTTCACATGGAAAAATGTCACTTATTACTGCGACCTGACATTCATATTATCAACATTTCAAAAAGTTTTAAATAAAGTTCTACAAATGTAAAACAATTTATAATTTTTGGCTTGGTTGTGAAAAGTCACAGAAAAGTCTTGGGTGTTATTATGGTCATATGTTCACTTTAGGTACTCAATTTCTTCTGTTCTTGTTAAAAACGAAGTGTTTTTGGAATGAGTAATATCTCTTGTTTTACAATTAATTCATATAATTGTGCTATTCTTACATTTTCTATTTAAACTCACCAAAATATGTTCAATATCTAAAAGATATAATTGGTAAGTTAAAAATACATTTTCTTGTGTAAAATACACCCAAAATGTTATGCATCATTTTCTTGAAATTATCTGTAGTTTTTTCAACATTTAATTTGATTTGTCTTACTTAAAAATATATATCTATTATATTTAGAGGTTTTATTAAGTAAACACAGTTTATAATTGTGATATTTACAAATCAACTGAATTATATTTTAGACTGTAGGATCTCTTTAGTATAAATATTTCTGTAAAAGATTTATCCGTGTTAACATTTAATCATTTAAGAACATTCATCACGTCATAAATGCTACGTATAAATGTTGAATGCAGTCTTTTCAGATTTTACATAATGTAAATATAATAAGATGGTTTTCAATGAGTTCTGTGTCATAATATGCATTTTTGTCGACTCAGTTTCTCTTTATCCCTCTTTGTTTTCAGTGAAAGGTTCTTTGTTAAACTTAACAAAAACGGTCTGCCCAAGTATCCCGACAAGTCCGAGAGACAATGCACACTTTTTGTGGTAACATGAACTCTGTTCTTCATTATTCACACAGTTAAGATAAGATATTTTTATTATTCACATACACAATTATATAGACCATATACAATCAGCAGTGAAATATGAGTGAATTTGTGTCATGATCCCTTTCATCTTTCTTTACTCTTTGCTTTGTGTTTCATTTAGGATCTTGGAAGTGGAGACCTGAGGAAAGACGTGTATATTGTTGTGCACATTATTCGAATCGGTAAAACAGGATGGTAACATATATACGATTATTATACATGAAACAAATGAAGGAATACTAAATTGTGTTTGTGTGTAGGAAGAATGGGTGCAGGCGAGAAAAAAAACACATGTAATGTGCAATATAGACGTCCGTTTGGATGTGCGGTGGTCAGCATCGCTGATCTTCTCACTGCTGACTGTAAAGATGACCACCTGCTGAAGGTCTACGCGTGAGTCACCACACACACATGCGCACGCACGCACGCACGCACGCACTCACGCACACACACACACACCTATACAACATTCAGGCTTCTGGTTTTAAACTCTTTTACCCTGATTGGTCAGCATCATTTGGGTTGCCTGGTTACCATCATTTTCAGGACATTTTCATGTATAACAACGGATCCTTTTACAGTTTGAGTAACTGGGGTATAAAATGGGTTTTGATGCAACAGAATGACCTATTTAACACTTGATGACGGACAGATCTATTCAGCTCTGGCTTTTGTTGGTCCACATTCACAAACACACTATCAGCTGGGTCACTGTTATATGATTGTGCTTCTTTGTATTTGTGTAATGCTGTAAGCAGACTATCTTCTGATTCAATTGTTATTTTTACAGCTGTAATACTGAAAGCGAATGGAGTCAAATTCACGACAACATTATTAAGAAAGTCAACGCCAGATACAACCTTTCAGGGTCCAACACGGGTGAGAAAACTAACCAAACCTTGATAATGAAATGAAGATTTCACAAATTTGAATGGTTCAACCTAAAAGAGCACATTTTCAATTAGGTGTTGATGGAATTTGTTTGGTCACATACAATATAAAAAATAGGACAAATTCAAAAGTAAAGTAACAGAAACAGAGGTCTGTTAAACAGCCATGCCAGGTTAAATTATCATCATTAGTGCAAGAAACATAGACTAATATTTAGTGGAAATATCTAACATTTCTTTCCTCCAAGTTTAATGCCGTATTTTTCCCTCTGTCTGCACGAGTCTGTGTTCGGCTTACCAATATATCAGACCTTCATAGACGCTCGGCTTTCAACGGAAACTAATTTTCCTGACGGCGAGAAGTTAATAATTCTAGATGTGAAGCTGTAGGAAAGGACCCACAAGGCATCTTATAAATAAAGCCACGCTTGCTAATAAATTAAATTTTGGCCCTGGATGTTTCTAACAGCCGGAGGAAAGAAATATTGAGGATTCAGAACAAAAAGCATTTCTACGGTTTCCGTAGATCTTGTGACTGCAGATACACGTCTTGCGGTGTAAATGCACTATCTTTAGGTCATCCTAATGGATTTATGGTTTCAAATTAATCAAGAAATTGTTCATATTTTTATACATATTTTTATTTATCATGCGCTTCTCCCGATCACATTCTTTGTTTTAAAGCAAACACATTAGACTTGGTAAATCCAAGATCTTCTGCTGATGTAAATGCTATTTTTGTCACATTTCTCATTGGGGGTTTGGATCAAAAGCCGCGCACACGCTCTGAATCTGTCTGCATGATTAATGATGACTTTCTTGAAGCTCTTCAATTGATTCATTCCCAAACACCTCTTAAACCTTGCGCTGTGTAATCTGTATTATCATTTAACATCAATATATAAAATCTTTCAGAGGATGTGAACTCTTACCTGAGAACATCATAACTGTTTCACACAGCACCCGTGTTAGAAAAGCTAAACTGAGCACAAACACAGCGGTTTACCATGATAGATCAAATGCTCAACCTGTGAACTTGTTAACATCAGAATAACAACGAATTAAACTGACCTTTATCTATTACTTCAGGGATGATTATTCTAATCAGAGAGCTTTATAATGAATATTCATGCATCCTCTTGTGAATACCTGTTAATATTCATTGTGTACGGTCCATTGAGTAAAGTTCATTAAATCGGCGAATAATCATGTGTAATGAGATCATTATACGCTCTTTTTGTCTAATAATTAATGTTGTGTATGTGGTTGATTACAGGTCTTGCAGTGGCGCTTCAACTGCTTCACGGCGACATCGAACAGTTAAGAAGGGAATACATGGTCCTCTTTACTCGAGGGGTTTCCATCACCAGGAAGCTGGGTTTTTCTGATATTATTATGCCAGGTACAAATCATTATTTCTTCTACCCTTAATAACAATTCAACCTCAAGAATGTTCTCGATGGCTTGAACGCTTGATGATGTCATTGCATTATAAGCAGTTCTTTTTAACTCTAAAAGTCCTTTTTTGGAAGGATCTATTTACAGAAATGCAATATGATACACATAATTATGTGCGCAGATGTGTATTAAGACCTTACATAAAGAAATGTTTTTATTATCTTTGTATAAGTTGTTTCTACATATGGCGCAGCCATGTTTCTATGGTAGACTAAATGTACAGGACGCATGTCATGAACATGTCATTTTCTTCTGCAAAAAACAAAAACATGACAACATGTTTGTCCACTGTTAGCCGCCGTAGTGCTTGATGAGGTATTGTGGTGAAGTAAGCAGTTTTCTACAGTCTCATCACTATATGCGGCTGAATTTTAGTGACAAGTCCTTAAGAAACTTCTCTTCTCCAAATTAAGAAGCCCAGAGTCCAGCTTATATCTTTGAGAACCTTTTTATACAGGGTTGTTTCTTTGACCTTTTTACTGACAATATTAGACAACATATTTTTTTTCCTTTTGTTTAGACATACAAATCTATTCCCATCGACCAAATCTGTTTTTTAGTAAACTCAGCAAGACTATTTCATATATCTGATTGTTGCCACAGCAACAGTCATACATCCATTAGTTGGCATGACTACTGGTTTAAAGTCTTCTGTCTGAAATCTTGAATAGGAACATTTACGCACGCACGCACGCACGCACGCTCGCTCGCTCACACACACACACACACACACACACACACACACACACACACACACACACACACACACACACACACACACACACACACACACACACACACCCGTTAAACATACACACAGGAACACATGCTTCCTTTGCTCTGTGGCTGAGGTTGCGGAAGCTTTTTGTCCCCTTTGTTTGTCGACACTATTGTGTGTGTTTTGTCAACAATTTTAAGAAGTGCAAAACAGCTCCCCACAATTCATATATTTTAAATACAATATATAGTGTATGCACCTGTGCATTCGACAGTGCACCTTTCTCTAGTTTCAACCTCTAAAATAAAAAATAAAAATGCAATCTCAGGAAATAGACTTCCTGTTTGCTTTGAGCTGAGGAATAGGTGAGAACTGATGCATGGAACGTGACACAGAATGGCGTGCTTATTTTGACACTGACATTTCCACCGGTGAAAATGTGCATGCATCACATTTTGTGTGGTGTGGGGTTCAGTAAGTTAAAAGTGATATTAGAGGTGTGAAGAATTTCAGAAGACATGTAGTTTCATCTATTTTTATGCACCTCGTATATTTCGTTCCAGTAAAGTTTATTTATTTACAGGTTATTACAAGCAGACAGCTATTTTTAACATTATTTTTCATTAAGAACAACCTCTTATCTGTTTATGAAAAACAACCCTCGGGACTCCTTCTGACCCCAGGCACGTCTTCAAACCCCAGAATGCTTCAACTTCTGTTTATGTTATATTTGATTTACTTTGTAAACATGATTGTTTATTCAAATTAAGTTTCTGCTTTTAATATTTTGTAGGTGAGATGAGAAATGATCTCTACATTACTCTGGAGAAAGGGGAATTCGAGAAAGGAGGAAAGAGCGTGGCAAGAAACGTGGAGGTCACCGTCTACGCGCTGGACGCTTATGGAGAGATTCTGAAGGTCACTTCTCAAACAGTTTTATCTAATATTAATAATGCATTGAGTCCTGGATTGAATAATTTTACACCAAAAATACGACCTCCATGTCAATCACATATACACACCGCCTTTGATATTATCGTCTGTCTTAAAAAAACTGAAACATGTTTAATTTAATCCGTAGCAAGCATTTTCAGAGGTGTACTAGGCTTCTGTGCATAACAAATTTTTGGGATGATGAATACGATTAAACATATGCAATCTGCGTATGATTAATTTGATGTTGATTGTTTTGCTAGATTCCTTTTGATACTCATGGTTAACAAAACCAGGTCATATCAGTCATAGAGGGTTAGTGGTGAGAGGTTTGTGGTTTTCTTCTTACACACTTCTTAGCAAAAGTGTAGATCGTGTCTTCCCGTTGTCTTTGCAGGGATTGGTGGCCACAGGATCGGGTGAGCCGGGCGGAGACGAGTATCACACCTTTGTGCTTTACCACAATAACAGCCCGCGGTGGGCAGAGTTAATCAAACTGCCCATCCCGGTCGATATATTCCGGGGCTCGCACGTCCGCTTTGAGTTTCGCCACTGCTCCAGTAAGTCCAACAGAAATGTTGATTTTATTCTGTGTATGATGTTTAACATAATCATCATTAACTATCTTTAGGCTGCCTACAAGACTGCGTTTGTCACACTCAATGAGATGTTTTGTTTGTAAAGACTAAAAGGGTTCAGGGTGTAATGTGCCAAGTTTTGTTTTCCAGCAAAAGACAAAGGGGAAAAGAAGCTTTTTGGATTTTCGTTCGTACCTCTGATGCAGGAAGACGGTCGGACTCTTCCCGACGGCACGCACGAGCTCATCATTCACAAGGTACGACTGTCTTATGCGTGCAATATGTTACGTACCTAAAATCCACATTATGTCATGCAACGAATAACAGTTTGTCGTGCCTGACACTTTTATTTTGCATACGTTTTATTTTTTTAAGAAGGACTTCATGGGCTGTTTCCCCTATAAATAGTATAGGAAAGAAAAGACTGCGTCTGAAAACACATCCCTGAAGCACACCCAATTTAACAACGTGCTTCGGGTTCTCATAAATGCAGTTTGTGATGTGTTTGTGGATTTGAAGTCTTGAAAGGACACACACGCACACACACA
The DNA here is from genome assembly GCA_033220385.1 of Triplophysa yarkandensis. Taxonomy (NCBI): domain Eukaryota; kingdom Metazoa; phylum Chordata; class Actinopteri; order Cypriniformes; family Nemacheilidae; genus Triplophysa; species Triplophysa yarkandensis. The sequence goes on along the minus strand of JAWHQN010000172.1, from coordinate 292,046 downwards.
TTTAGAGCATTCGATGTCTGTGTTCTGTATACTCTTGACTCTGTTAGTAGTCGTTGGAAGACTTTATTTATTAACAAATCCATATTGACAACGTTTTTTTCCAAGCAGAGTGTGAGAATGAAAAATTTTTATCCCCATAAAACACATTTTAACATGTTAACACATTCTGACCTCAGTTTCTGTAATTGCTAAAAGAAGTTCAGAAGGGGTCGGCTTTAAAAACAGATTCTCTTCATTTGGGTAGTTCCTGTGTTATGAAAAACACATTTCTCTTCAAAACTTGACAGTTTCATACAATGTGTATATAACAACTAAATATTATCATCTGTTTATGTTTAGTTTATGATTTCTGATAGATATCTATACATAATTTTAAATAATAAAATATGAATGTGTTATTTTAAAATACTTTTTTATTTTGATGTTTCCATTTGCCAGGAATATGTGCAGTTGCAGATAACCCGATTAAATAATGCTAAGTACTTTTTCATAAAAAGAAAAGAGACCTTACATGGGTATTCAACGTGATAGTTCGCTTAAAAATGAAAATGGTGTCATCATTTGCTCACCTCTTGTCATTTCAAAGCTGAATGACTTTCTTCTGTTGAACACAAAAACAGAAATTCAGAAACTTGTTGTTAACTGGGGTTGGTTTGGTTACAAACTTCCTAGACATTTTATCAACCTTTTAAAGCTTAACAAAGGTTGTAAATTCTTTTTTTACAGTGGTATTACTATTTTCTATTTTTACCTACAGATTACACACAATTATGTACTACAATAATATATGTTATTATATATAAACTACATACTTCATATTTATTTCTAATTTAGTTTCTGCTAAAGATCTGTCTGTACTAGGAATCACATTTTTATATTAACCAAATTCACATCAAAATCAAGGTTAAGACTCATCCAGGCATGTGGCCTATTTACACTTAAATAGGACAGTTTGCTTAAGTTCATTTACACACAGATCCACAGTGGATCTATGAAGTCATCCTGGTCACATCCAGACTGTGCGCGTTTGTTTTTGCTGACCCCCTCGGCAGCGGTTTCAGTAAGATTAATGACAGAAAATGAATCAGCTGTTTGTATTTCTGGTGGAGGGTGCAGAACTGCTGAGCGAATGCGAAACCATGACATGATGCTCATAAGTTTCATCTTCAAACCCAAGTGACTTTTCTACAGAGACTTCAGGTCCCAATGTTTCTATTTCAGTGCGAGGAGAACGCTAACCTTCAAGACTGTGCTCGCTACCTCAAACTTCCCTTCTCTAAATCCAACCTGCCCGGAAACAACCAAACTATGAAAGGCACTAAGGAATCCTTCTGGATCACATCTTTCCTCTGTTCTACCAAGCTCACTCAAAACGGTAATCTGCCCGTGTGTGTTTGTTGTAGGGCAGAATTAAACAAGCACATGTTTTGCTGGAGAGGAAATAAAATTGAGATGGGAATTATTGAGTTGGAATTAAGCACACGCTGTTCCCCGCAGGTGAAATGCTGGACTTACTGAAGTGGAGAGCCCACCCGGAGAAAATCAGCGACAGTCTGTCCAAACTAAAAGAAATCGATGGCTCAGAAATAGTGAAGGTCAGCTGCATGACAAAAACTGTTCTGCTATTGCTTATTGAACACGTCGCTTAATGTAATCCTTATTTTAATTGGTGTCGTTTTCCAAATCAAATTATTGAAAACAAAATATCTTAGTTTTTACAGGATACACTGGATACGCTTTTTGGCATCTTGGACGAGAGCTCACAAAAATATTCACTGAAGGTGTTTGATTGTCTGGTAGGTATACTTTTATATTTATTACAAGCATATTTATTATATATATATTTTATTATTATACAACCACGAGGTCGCTGGTGGCTCAGAAACAAGTACGTTAAGATCACATTTTGCTTGTTGCATTCCGTCACCTTTTACTTACCATCGATTCGTTCCAAATCTGAGGGCTATTCTTTGTTCTGATGAACACAGACTACAAAGATATTTGGAAGAATGCTTGTAACCGTTCTTGAACAACATTTTGCACAAAAGGAAGAAGGACTTTTTAGTTTCTTGGTTCTGTTAAACACAAAATGAGATATTTTGAATAATGTAGGACAACCACTTTAATCTGTCATCTTTATTGTTACTCCCATGTTTGTGAATGGGGTCCAAGAACTGTTTAGTACAAAGCATTTGTCCAAATGTCTTTCTCTGTGATTGACCAAATAAAGAAATTTGTGACGATTTTGAACAACTGGAGCGTGAGTAATTCATGAAAATTTGTTTTTTTTAGGGAACTGTCTGTTTAAATATTGTGCACATTTTTTTCATTTAGGTGCACATTATAAACTTGCTCCAGGATAGCAAGTTCCAGCATTTCAAACCAGTTATGGACACATACATCGAAAGCCACTTTGCGGGAGCCTTGTCATACAGGTATGGGAGGTTTTACAATGAGAAACATCACACATGACAAAAAGTAACCGTCCGACTATGAGTCATAGGTTTTAAGGGTTTGACCGAAAGACTTAATAACAAAAATATGCTTTTGTTAATCTTGGCATTGTGTCTGTACATCTCTAACAGGGATCTGATCAAGGTGTTGAAATGGTACGTGGATCGCATTATTGAAGCTGACCGTCATGAACACATCCAACAGGTGCTAAAGGTGAGAGAGCTTTACACATCCTCAGGCTCATGTCATTTCTATTTCTCGTTTCTTCTTATTGTGGAAGCAAAGATTCAATTTATATTTGTAATGTGCAAAATGTTCTCAAATAGTGCTTTAGGCTATTACACATCACATTTTATTCTCACAGTCTATGAATACTTAATTCAATGTGTTTTATGATGCTTTAATGTGTTCGCTTGGTTTCCCAGGCGACCGAATATATTTTTAAGTATATCGTCCAATCGCGGAGGCTCTTCGCACTGGCCACGGGGGGACAGAACGAGGAAGAGTTCCGCTGCTGCATGCATGAGCTTTTCATGTCCATCCGATTCTTCCTCTCGCAGGAGAACAAAGGCTTGCGGCCCATCACGCAAACACAGGTGAGAGTACAAAAGAGATGTCACGTATTGATCCCAGCATCCCGTTTCTACAGATTGTAGTCCAAAGACTACCTTACAATTCTGTTTATCATATAAAAGATGAGATCAGCCCTTTTTTCTTTACATAAATATAGTCTGCCAGCGAGACGGCGTTCTGATCAATAGAGCAATTAATTGAGTCAGTTTTACACCTCCAGCATCCTATCGGAATGTGAGACATCACAGACCCGTCTGCTGTCTCCGCAGAGGCCAATCTGCAGCATTATTTTCATTGGAAATGTCCGTAATTTAATTTCCACAGACATTTTGCCCTTTAGAGGTGGATAATTCCCATTTCGTGGCGACAGTTTTCAATGATTCTCTTTATACTCACACAACGCTTCTGAAGTCTTCATATTTCCGTCTTTCTTGTAGCGATGGTTGTTTTGTCCTCGTACGCTTAGGCGACTTTTGTTCCAGTTTGTTTTGATGTTCTGCTCCGCACACCTCATTTAAAAAGACCAATTTGACCAGAAAAAGACTTTGGTTTCAATGAGAATGGGAGAGAGAAACGTAAATAAATTACTATGAAGAAATGAGTCAATGAATGTGGCGAAATGACAAAATGTAGACAAAAGATTACAAGAAACAAAGATAATAGGGATGGGGTTATAATGGGAGTAAAACTGACAGGGAGTCTCATTAACATCTTCTTGCTCTGTTTGGGTTTAAACATTGTTGGCTTTCCTCCTAAAGCTGATACTAGTCCTGGGTTTTGTTCAAGCTCGAGCTATACACTCGTTATACAATTTACCTGAATATATCTTTAGATTTAAGAATACCTCCTCTCGCATAATTCATTACCCATGTGTCATATTTGATCGGTGATTCATTTTAATCTTCATAGAGAGCAGAGCAAAGGCGGCGATTGAACATGGGCCAGAGCTTTTCTAATCCACCATAATCCTCTGCCTTTCCTCCAGCCCCTCCATAAAACAGCGGATTAGGTGTTGCGGCGGGCCTTGTACTATGATTTTTGTGTTAAGGTTGGGAGTTTAAAATGTAGCTCTTATGAGATGTTATGTGTGGCTGGTGAAATTCATAGATAGTTTTTGTTCCTGCTTCTTGTAGCTCATGCTTTAGTTGTACCACACAAATACAACAAAAACCTTTATTCTTATTCCTTTATTCGCATAGTCAAAATCTCGTACCTTGACAGCCATTAATTTGTTTTTGTTTTTATTATCTGTAACCTAAATTAAAGCGTCACAAAGTTTTGAACATATTAAAATGGTCGTGAATGCATATTCTGTTGATATCACGTTAATATTAATTGTTTGAATACTTATTAATTTGGCCATGATCAATGTACAAAACAAATATCGCACCTTTACATAAATCTGTTTTTGTTTTCTTTAACCTAATATTTGTGAAGAAAAAATAAAACCGATAATAATATTCTTGGTGTGAATACTTCTTTGGGCATGATAACTGTGTTATAAAATTTTTACATAATTCTTTCTTCATGACGGACAGGAATATAAGAAATTTGTTCTATATTATAAATAAAAGTGTACCAGATATGTAAACACATACGAATAGTTATGAAATAAAATGTTATAGATACCGCAATAATATTGTTAGAATAAAGGCAATTTTTGGCCATAATACATAAAGGTTGCATACCGTAACAGCCATATAAGACTATTTATTTATTAATATATACAGCACATAACGTTTTTGGAGCACAATTGTTGCGTACATCCCCACCAACTCCATCAGTGTTCTGTAAGCATATGTTGACGGTGTGTTTGTTCTCACAGGCAGTGTTCCTGCAGTCATTCCCTACGGTGTACGGTGAGTTACTCAAGCTCTTTACTATGAGGGAAGTGGCGGCGTTTGTACGAGAGACGCTGGGCAGCCTCCCAGCCACAGCCCTGTCAGATTGCCCCTTGGAGGCCGTCAAGTTACACTGCATCGCCAAAACCGTGGAGAGCGAGCTGTACACCAACCCCGGTACACGCACACTAAATCTTCTTCACTGGGATCACTGGTTTTATTTTTATTACTATTATTTTTGCAACATGTCGTGTTTGTCTCCTTTAGATTCCCGATGCATCCTGCTGCCGGTGATCCTGCGTTTGTTGCAGTCTTACATGCAAGAGCAGAAAGATCTGGTCAGGTGTGCGCACATACTCACCTGCATGCTGTCTCTTCTGAGGAAAGATGACCCGGTGAGACCTTCAGAAGATGTTCTGGTATGAGCAGCTGAATCAGATCCATGTGGTGGTTACAGTATGTTTTCTTGTGTGCAGGAGCCGGCTCCATCTGATGAGGTCGATCTGATCGTGGAGAATATATTAGGTGTGTTACTGCAAACCATACTGGAAATCACAAACCGTCCTCAGCCAGCGGGACCCACGCTACGCCCACAGGTTCAAGATGTCACGGTAAGAAAAACAGAGTGAGAAAATGTGATGAAAAGATAAAACGGCTTTGGAAAGACAAAAAGAGAGAGTGAATAAAAAAGCTGAATAAGATAGAAACAGGCCCACGGGTATAAAGTCATTATATCCCGCAGTCAAAGCGTTTTACATTTCAAAGCATTTTCAGTTGTATTCCGGAGTCTCCTGATAGATGGATTTCCAAGCTCATACCACATCATACTGGCCTTCAACGTCACTTTATTAATCTGTAATCAGAGTGTTTTAAGTGGTAATAAAACCTACACCTTAGGCTACACATCATGGATCGTACATTAGATTCTCTAAAGATCTGTAAAGCTGCCTTGGTTTTTTCCGAATGTGCCGAGTTTTCCCTAAAACTAATTGAGTTTGTGTTTCAGGGCGAGTTTGTGTCATGTCTCCTGGCTCTGTTGAGGCAAATGAAGGACCGACATTATCTGCAGCTCCTGCAGAGATTCACCAGTAAAGATGACCTGAGGGTAAGAGTCCAGCAAAAATTCTTTCTTGAGTTACACCTCCAGTACTTTACTCTGTTGAACACAAATGGAGATATCTAGAAGAATGTTCTGAGACACCACTATTTACTATAATAGAAAAAAAAAAATAGTGAAGTAGAACAGTTTGCTGTATTCTTAAAAAGTGTTCAAAGTGAACAAAATCGTATACAATTGTTTATTCATGACAGAATATTCATTTTTGGGCGAACTATCCCTTACACGTCCTTTCATCTCTGTTCTCCTCATTGACATCAATCCCAGTGTCTTAATTTACACACCGAACATCTTTTTTTTAGGATTTCCTCCTGCATATTTTCACGGTATTTCGGATTCTGATAAGGCCGGAGATGTTTCCCAAAGACTGGACGGTCATGCGACTTGTCACCAACAAGTAGCGAAAGTTTTTAAAAACCTTATACTTGACATTGTTGTTTATTTATGTAATATTGAGTTTTTGTTTAGATTACATTGTATCTACTCTAACACATCCCTTTCTGTTTGATTGACAGCATCATCATCACCACTGTGCTCTATCTGTCTGATGCCCTAAGAAAAAACTTCCTCAATGACAAGTTTGACTACAAGGTTTGCGTTAGGCATCTGTTTGCATTTATGAATCCATGTCGTTGTGTTGGTGATGATCACAGAAACATGTGTTTGACGTCCGTCTAGGTGTGGGATTCGTATTTCTGCCTGTCTGTTATTTTCATCAACCAGCCTTGTTTGCAACTAGAATCCTTTTCCGCATCCAAGAAGAAAAAAATACTTGAAAAGTGAGGTTTATTCATCAAATACATCCGTGATTGTTCTGGCATTTTCAGATGTTATCCAGATTAAATATTTTGTTGACTGTCATGTGTTCTCGTGCAGGTATGGAGACATGCGTGTCATGATGGGTTGTGAGATCTTTAGCATGTGGCAAAACTTGGGTAAAAATACAAAATCTTTCACATTCCTCACTTTTCGTGCCTTAAATCATGAATCATTCCTTCTCTATTTTCTCAAACAGGGGAGCACAAGTTGAACTTCATTCCTGCAATGATCGGCCCGTTCCTGGAGGTCACCCTCGTCCCTCAGCCGGACCTGAGGAATGTCATGATACCAATCTTTCATGACATGATGGATTGGGAGCAGCGACGGAGCGGAAACTTCAAGCAGGTCACACAGCGCCCTCTGATGTCTGTCACCGATCGAAGTGTTGTACCATTTCGTCATATAATGTCATGTGTGAATTTTGATTGACTATATAGGTGGAGGCTAAACTTATAGACAAACTTGACAGTCTGATGTCAGAGGGGAAAGGAGACGAAACATACAGAGAACTTTTCAACAGCATGTGAGTCAGTCGTCCGATTATTGCCGTTGTCACCACACTTGGTGCTGAAGGGTAAAATGGGTGTCGAAATGAGATTCAATACAAGTTACATCTTGCCGATGATGTTTGTGACCAATACATATGTGTTGTGTGTGTGTGCTTGTGAATGTGTGTGTATGATATTAATATTTGTATGTACATTACCATGCAAAAGTTTTGGGACTCACTTATGCATTCATATTTCTTCAGCATCATCGAAATGCTGAAATTATAAGAATGAACCTATTGGAATTATATTATAAGTATATAAAAAGTAAAGCATGCTGTATTTGATCATTTTCAGTGTCACCTTTTGACTTAAACTCCTGGCCAATATTTTCTTGACATTTTCTCAAGCAGATCCTTAAGGTCTGAGATGCTTATTTAAGGAAAATAATGAATGTTTGCTAAGTAATATTTTGTATATTTATATAAGTTTAGACCGTAAAGCATAAAATGTTACACCCAAAGCTCTTTACAATAATTAAAAATTTTTAACTCAAGGATCCCAAAATTTTGTCTAGTAATATCTTATATATTGTAAATATTATGTATTTAAATCTCTCTTACTTTTCTTTGCTCTTTTCCTTCTGGACTAACTTGACTAACTTGGTGTGAGTGTCTGCTGTTAACATTAATCTATTAATATACATTTTTTTGCCTCTGCTATCCTGGATTAGAATTCCTCTGTTCGGTCCGTATCCTAGGTAAGCCCATCACTGTTCTGCCGGACAGGCTTGTGTGGGTTTGTGTGCGTGCAAGGCATGATGGGTAATAAAGTGGGCTGCTGGATGACTCTTGTGCGTTCTTGTTTTCCGTCAGTCTGTTAAAGAAGATTGAGCGGGAGACTTGGAGAGAGAGCGGTATATCCCTCATTGCCACGGTAACACGGCTGATGGAGAGACTGCTGGACTACAGGTGATACAGAGTTCATATAGGGGTGTACGCTGTGTCCTGACAGTCTGACATGTCTGATATATTTGTTTTTTAGGGACTGTATGAAACTCGGGGAAGTAGACGGGAAGAAGATTGGATGCACTGTCAGTTTGCTGGTAAGTCGCACTTTGTAAATATTTCATCAAAACTGATGTCTGTGACTATAAAAATAAAAAATAAATAAAATCTGTAATTAAGAAAATTAAAAATTAAAAAAAGTTTTGGATTTAAACAGAGATGACAAAACAATACAGATTGCATCTTTTAAATAATTTTTTGATCATAAAAAACACCTAAAAATAATACAATTAATTGTCCATTTAAGAAGAATGGCTTTTATTGTGTTATGTTTGTGGTGTTTTATTATTTTGTTTACCAGTCTTGGAGAGATTTTAGTTTGCTCAATTAGTCTATCTATTGTTTTTGATGTGAATGGCACCGCTGGTGGTTCAGGAAGGGATGAATTGGTTTAATTCATTGTGAAACAAAAGTCACCAAAGCCTTTTCACCCACAATTCACAATTTCTTGCGATCTGCGTTCCATTCCAAATCTCCTCGAATGCCTCTATAGCGACAGACAACTGCGTGTCATCCAGCCTCACTCTTTTGTATCTTTCCCAGAACTTCTACAAAACAGAGCTGAATAAAGAAGAAATGTACATCCGCTACATTCACAAGCTGTATGAACTGCACTTGAAGGCACAGAACTACACAGGTACGGGGGTGCAGAGTCCAAAACAATTTAGTTTTAGAATGAACTTAATAATACACAATGCATTTGTGGTTGGAATAAATATTCAGCTTTTTGGTGATTTGTATAAACCAAATTGATGTTGTCATTCTACCATCCAAAAATATCTGATAATTTGATAATGTTTGACACATTTGATGTTTATGCGCATTTTAAAGTTTGCCTTTTTAGAACGTGAAAGTGAGATATTGATTGGTTTTCTGGAAATGTATTATTATTTAAATGTGTTTGATCAGAGGCCTCATACACACTTCTTCTGTACGATGAGCTTCTCGAGTGGTCCGAAAGACCCTTGAGAGAGTTTCTGAATTACCCCATGCACAGCGAGTGGCAGAGGAAAGAGCATCTCCATCTCACCATCATCCAGAACTTCGACCGCGGAAAGGTCCGATCTCCTTACCTCTCTTTCTTCATTTACACAATGCATTCATTATGTTTTTCTATCTTTATTAAGTTATTCATTATTTTCTGGACTTTTTAAGACTCATGCTGAAAGCTATGATGGTACTCTAGTGCCTCCAGCTGGTGTTTCATGAATTAAACTTATTGTTTTTGTGTTGGTATATGTTTCTTTCTATCTCAGTGTTGGGAGAATGGCATCATTTTGTGCAGAGAGCTCGCGGACCAGTATGAATCTTATTATGATTACAGAAACCTCAGCAAAATGAGGGTAAGCATTTATTTGTTCATTTGAACTTTTCATTTTAAAGGTACAGTTGTAAAAACAGGCAGCCTTATTTAAAACCTAAGAAAAAGTGAAAAATAATTCATAAAGTATTTGATTACTTTTTTGAGCATAATAGATGAAATGATATGATATGATATATGTCAAGATATAATATTATGTATGATAAATCATAAGGTCATACAATTTCTGCTCACTGTATGTCTGTTGATATAGATGATGGAAGCTTCATTCTACGATAAAATAATGGACCAGCAGAGACTGGAGCCCGAGTTCTTCAGGGTGGGCTTCTACGGGAAAAAGTTTCCCTTTTTTCTCAGGGTAAGTGATGCTAGAAATCTTTAACGTCACCGTCAGAAATACTTTAGTCCACTTGGTGTCAGTATTGACCAGAACAAGTTTCTGTGCTTGTGTTCTACAGAATAAGGAGTTTGTGTGTCGTGGTCATGACTACGAGCGTCTGGAGGCATTCCAGCAGCGCATGCTCAATGAGTTCCCGCATGCCATCGCCATGCAGCACGCAAACCAACCGGACCAGACCATATACCAGGCCGATGCCCAGTGTATCCTCATCCCAGTCGCAATTTTTAAAAACGATGAATAGACATCAAACCTGTCTTCCTCAAAATTAAAAGTCCTAGGTTGAAGATTTGTAATGTCAGCTATCAATAATGTAAATCTTTTTTAGATTTTATTGTTGATTTATGAATTCACACTCATTCCCAAAGCCAAGGGTACGGTCAGAAATTATAACAGAGATATCATAACACGTAAACGTTTAAATATCCAACATCTTGTTTCCTGCACAGGCAAGGTCTTATCAGCACATAAATAGGAATGGATCAGGGCAGAGGTCCAGGAAGAGCAGTGATCAATCTCTGGCTCGGATAACAAAACGTTGCGCTCATGCAGTTTGATCGCCTCTGTCTGCTTTAACTGTGCTGAAGAGAACGTCAAATATTCACTGAGTGTCTGTGTCGGGCGCATGTCCCATCAAACGCTCCTCAGCGACCCATCATCTCTGGGCCTTTGATGCATTTGGGGAGAGAGGTCATCGATTTTCAGTCACTGCAAGGAACTGATTTTGTGCAAGATCTCGGTTGTGATGAAGTTGACCGTTAGAGAGATGGCAGGTTGCATGAATGCATGTGAAAGCAAATCAATTTTCATGCATGCAGTGACATTAGGACATAAATGACATGTTACGACATGAACCTGTTTGATTCGATTCTAGGAATTTTTGAGTACCTAAATCATTATGTATGAGTGTATATAAAGTTATTACATTTTATTATTTTATGTTATTATACTTATTTATTAAATTATCATTGAATGTATTATTCTTTTTTAATTACTTTTTCTTATATAATGCTCTAAAAAATTAATTCTACAAAATACTTAAACAAAAAACTAATCAACTTCTTTTTAATGTTTGGAAAACACATGTTACATACTCCTTGACATCCCTTACTCCAGACTTGCAGATCTATGCCGTCACACCGATCCCCGACAGCCAGGACGTCCTGCAGCGTGACGGCGTCCACGACAACATCAAGAGCTTTTATAAAGTCAACCACATCTGGAGGTTTCGCTACGACAGGCCCTTTCACAAAGGCACCAAGGACAAAGAGAACGAGTTCAAGGTGAGCCTTCGAGTCTTCCTCCGTCTCTTGTGGATTCATTCCTTTACTCTCATGGAGTGTGTGTGGAGCTCAGGTGTACTCTCACATGCTGCATTATTCACATCCTCGGCCCAGAGAGGCTAATTAAAGTTTTAGGTGCTGAGAGAGCGGCTCATTCCAAATATCATTTCCCTTCCCCTCTCACTCAATATTTCCAGCCCAGACAATCACAGCCTCGGCACGGATCCGATCCACCGCGGGGGTTAGGTTTCCTCTGGCCCGCCGCGTTTGAAATAAACTGTTTATCCTGGCCGATATTGCATTTGGAGAGACACTGGGGGTCCTTACCACCCTGGTCCACTTACCGCCCGGTAATAATGTCTGAAAATCTCATTTGGAAGTAAACTCGGGCTGAGAAGGTATCCAGATGATACGATTATATCAGACTGAGTTGGTTTTGAAAATCATGCATCCGAAGATTCTCCGGCTGTACATACGACGGTGCGGGGAAAAAATGAATTTATGAATGTGAAATTTAATATGTGGATCGCCATGACTCCATGTTTAAACTGTAGATTAATGTTTTATACATGCTGCCTCTTATGGGACCTGATGTATGTAAATTTCAGAGCTTGTGGGTGGAGAGGACGACGCTTACACTCGTTCAGAGTCTTCCAGGCATCTCACGATGGTTTGAAGTTGAGCGAAAAGAACTGGTGAGACCTTAGAAAATGAAGCCGTGGTGCCTTTGTCTTGAATGATTCTCATTCTTCATCAAGAACTCTTTCAAGACATTTCAAGACACAAGATGTGACTTTGATGATTTGTTTGTGGTCCAGGTAGAGGTGAGCCCGCTGGAAAATGCCATCGAGGTCATCGAAAACAAGAACTTACAGCTGCGGACGTTGATCACACAGTGCCAAACACGACAAATGCAGAACATCAATCCTCTCACCATGTGTCTGAATGGAGTCATCGACGCTGCAGTCAACGGAGGTCTCGCTCGCTATCAGGAGGTGAGTAATGTTAAGAGGTGTTGTAATCATGACCACCCTAACCAAGACTAAGACTGGGGGGAGTAGAGACCAAGACAAGACCGAGACTTTGCAGGCATAAATACTTAACTGCTAAAAAATAATAAATAAACAATACCTTGAGATATTGGATAATCTCATGTTTAAGATGTTTTATTTTAATTGTTTTATCACACACATACTGTGAAAATCAGCAAAACAGACGAGACCAAGTCAAGACCATCAAAAAGTAGTCTTGAGTCCCTTCCGAGTACTACAACACTTACGTTAAGCATTACATTAATATTCCCCCAGAAATTTAAATTCACTCATGATTAACCCAATCGCTATTTTGAGTTTATGTGGCTGTCTTTGTTCCACACAACACTCAAGAAGATATTTAAAAGAATGTCGGAAACTGGCACCCATTGACGTTTTGTGTTCCATACAATAGAAGTTAATGGGGCTTCTTCCAGATAACAGGCTTTCTTCCAAATATCTTTTTTTTGTTTTCTGCCAAGAAAGAAAGTCATACGGATTTTAAATGACAAGATTGACGATAAGACGAATGTCACTTATGGCTTAACTGTCACTTTGAATGTTGTTATGCCGTTGCACACATGTTTTTTATCGACCCCTACTTCGTTTTACAAATATATACACAATCAATTACAATGTTGACCCAGAGCCGTCACATGCACGAAAGGAATTGCATGGTATCACTTTTAACTCCTCCGTAGAAGACTAGCTTGACCACAACTTGCTCACAAAGTCGATCCCTCGCCTGCAGGTACTAAATAAAGAATAGCCCGGAAGAAAGGTTCGTTCCTGAAAACCTGAAAAAATCTATAATTTGTCAAAGGAGTCATATTCTCCTTGAGTTGCAACAACAGTGTTTTCCAGTTTGTATGAAAGCTTGTTGCATAGCAACCTGCGAATGCAGTATTTACCTTTACTGTCTTAAAAAGACGATTTCACCAGAAGACAATAGGGAACGCATCTTTCTGTGACTCTGTTCTTTCTTTTTGTGTGTTTGTGAATTTACTCACAGGTTAGCGATAGATATACTTGTTGAGTTTGGAGGTTGCTGTTGCCAGCTAGTTGTTTATTAAAAGCTCCAGCTGTTTTTATTAATATTTATATTTGCTTGGAATAAGTCCTTTTTATTAATGATATGAATTTTGAATCTTACTTTGACATCTCTCTCGTTTGAAGTGTAATTCCAAACTATACTGTGGTAAACACCAAAAGCAAACAACAACGAAACTGCAATGGAGCTGCAAAAATTAAATTCAGTATAATAATAACAGCATAAGTTGTAAAAGCATGTAAACAATAAAATAGAAATAATAATATTAAAGATTTTGTTGACAACGATAGTATTTTGTAATGACAGTAATAGTTATATCAACAATAACAGTCTCAATTATAATACTGCTTATAATAATAATAAAAATAATAATAATAATATCAATAATAATAATAAAAATAATAATTATAATAACAACCAAAGGTAGGGATGATAACAATAATATTTGCGATGATGGTAACAGTAATATTAATAATAACAATCAATAATATTTTGTAATGAACAGATGCTGTTTTAGAGATATCAGCATGATGAATTGCATATTTCTCCGTTTTTATATGCTCACGTTTTTTTAAGTTTCCTGACAGGTTTGCAACTTCTCAAGACATTTATTTCTTTAAAGTAAAATTAAAATTGTTGTAATTTTCTCACCCTCAAGTTATTTTAAACTGACTTTCTTTATTCTGAATACAAAAGAAGATATTCTGTAGAATGTTGGTATCTAAACACCAGTGACACACCTTCAATTCTATTGTATGAACACAAAACCTTTGTAAGTGAACACGTGCCAGTTACCAACAATCTTCAAAATATCTTCTTTGAGTTCGACCGACAAAGGAAAAATTTACAGGTTTAGATTGAAAGAGTGTGATAAAGGAATGACAAAACCTTCGCTTTCAATTTTGCTTTAATTTACAAAAATTTCATGAAAGATTCAGATCATCGTAATTATGTTAGTTCCTACCGTTGCTAAAACTATTCAAAATGAAAATGAGATTTGGCTAACATTATTCAGGGGTTCTGCGGGTGATGACATCAATTTTGGTTCGTGCTGATTTAATTTATTTATTTTCCTTGTTACCTGGGCCCTCATTGGTTGCTACTTAACAATTGCACCAAGTTTCTCATGTTTGTCACATTTCCAAACACATTTGTTGATCATTTTGCCATGTCTTTGAAACTTTGCAGGTAACAAAGTGACTCTATGTCGTTCGTACCACACATTTCGTCCGTTTGAATTTGTCCTCCATCAGTCGAGGCTGATGTTTTAGATCCAAATGTCAAATGAGGGTCATGCCTGGAGGAACTTTTGAAGTGTGATAGCCCCTGAAGCGTCTGCTCATCCGGCGTCTCTTTAGAGATACCAGCTCAGTCCTTGAATGAGATTTGGAGACGGATACACCGTTTGTTCTCCGTCCTTCACTTTTCCTTAGAGGATGAAAAAGATGCTCTTCTTTTAATGCTTACCTTATTCATATTGAACTAATGAGACGTTGATGTTCAACCGCTTTCTTAGTAATGGTTAAAGCACAGAAGCATGCCATCTTGTGTGTAAAATCGTGTGTGTAACTCTTGCGTTCCAGGCGTTTTTCGCCAAGGACTACATCATGAATCACCCAGAAGACGGAGACAAGATCGGCCGCCTCCGAGAACTCATGTTCGAGCAGGTCTGTCTCAAGAAACCAGATCGTATCTTTATTAAAATGACATTTCGTGCTCCTGCATCATTCACGGCTGGGGCTCTTCCAGAAGGAGAAAAGGGTTTTCTAGGTTATTATTTTAGGACGCCGGGATTTTGTAGCTCTCGATTCCTCTCCCCATGCTGCTTAGTAACCGGGAATTCTCCAGAGCCGGCCATGTGAAGCTGTTGTCTAGACGGTAACCATGGATATAAGCCAGTTACAAGCATGAAAGACTTTTTTTGAAGGCTGATGGGAAAAATCATTAAATTATGAAGTCAGCTATTTTAAGTCGCAGTTAGATCCAACTCAACCCTGTTAACTTTGCCACACATTTTTTTTCTGTTTGTTTTATTCTAATTCTACATGACAAACAATTTATTTTTGTTTGTTTTTTTGATATGTGAAAAACAAATCAAACGTGTTTTTATCATTTCTAGGCTCATATCCTTGAGTTTGGTTTGGCCGTACATGAGAAGTTCGTACCACAGGATATGAGACCCCTGCACAAGAAACTGGTGGATCAGTTTCATCTCATGAAATCCAGCCTTGGCATACAGGTAAACACGTGAAGCCATGTGATTGGTCAGAATCAAGTAATTAGGTCTTTTCAGTTTTATTTAATTACTCAATATTCAAACATGTTGTCTTTGAAAATGTTTTATGCAATGACACCATTTATTTTAATGTATTTGTCTTTGTATACACTACCTTTCAAAGTTTTGGACACTGACTTGTGCATTTATTTTAGAATAATAACAAACTTATCGAAAGTAGGAAATAAATAAAGGGACCTTTGGGAATTTTTCATAAAACATAAAAATACACTTAAACATGGTATATTTGAGCATCTTAAGTGGTGTCACCTTTTGTCTAGAATTTGCATCTCAGACCTTAAGAACAAACCTTAAAAATAGACATTTTTCTTAAGGTCTAAGATGCATTTTAAAGAATTTCAAAGGAGTCTCCGTCTATTATGCGCACTCATAGACTATTCTTAATTTAATATACAGTCCGAGTCACCCATTTCAAAAACATTTTTGTTAAATAAAATGTTTAATAATTATAATAATGTAAATATAAATAAACGTGATTTAATTGATTCATTTTTATTTTTCCTCTCTCAAGGAATTTCCGTCATTCATGCGAGCCAGCCCGATTCACTTCACAAACGGAAGCCCTCGTGGCGGCAGAAACTCGGCACCCAACATCATGAGTTTAGAGGGAGGAGCTCGCGTGGTGGCACGACGCAGGTGGACATCTCTTTCAGGACTGACAGCTTGACATCACATTCGACAATGACGTTTAATGTGTCTCTGTTTTCCTGTATGTGTGTTTAGTCCTCTCAGCTACCCAGCAGCCAATCGCTACTCTTCATCATCGCTGTCATCGCAGGCGTCCAATGAAGTGAGCAACATCACGGGCCAGTCTGAGAGCTCAGATGAAGTCTTCAACATTCAGGTGAGCACACATGCACACAGAGCCTGACATTAGCTAGTGAACCTGACTTCTTTTATCTAGATTTCTCTCTTTATATCGTCTCTTAATCTCCTTTTCCCCATTTCGTTTCTCTGCTTCTCTTTCCCTTTTAATTGCCTCGCTCCTGTTTCATCTCTCTGTTTCAAATTCCCACTTAATCTTCCCGTGTCTCTGTGTCTTTTCTCCCGTCGTAAGAATTGGATTTGTAGGTGTGTATTATAGATTGGGTAGACAGATGATCTAACCTCTCTTTTATCCCAAACCAAATGATTATTCTGTAACCTTACCTCACTCCAGCGCAGAAAACTTCATTCCCATGTTTTATGCTTTTTTCTTTCTTTCTCAGCCCAGTCCATCGACCTCAAGCCTGAGTTCTAATCATTCCGCTTCTCCCAATGTGACCAGCTCGGCTCCGTCCAGCACCAGAGGTGAGATGAGCTCAGAGGAGCTTTTAAACCAGATCTGATTTATTATCCGCCTATATTGAGAAGTGTTTAAGGTAGTATGCAGAC
Organism: Triplophysa yarkandensis; assembly: GCA_033220385.1. NCBI lineage: Eukaryota > Metazoa > Chordata > Actinopteri > Cypriniformes > Nemacheilidae > Triplophysa > Triplophysa yarkandensis. The sequence continues at coordinate 274,934 of JAWHQN010000172.1, read as the reverse complement.
GAACCACGATGTCCACAATGTCCTTTATCTCCATGGTTATATTTTATTAGAGAAATGCAAAATGTACCATGTTAGATACGTTTGAGAACATGAACATATGGCAAAACAATTTTATTTACGATTTATAGATATAAAACTTCTTTTCATAATGTTTTAATGTTAGCCAAGATCTAAATGCAAAGGACTCCTTTTTTTAAAACAAATACATTTTACTTATATATGGGCTGTCAAAATGAGTATTTGCGATCAATACATTCAACATAATTCAATATAAATGTTTTTATTTGTTTATCTGTGTTCTGTTTGTATATATGCTGTGAACACTTACTGTACATACATTCATGTATTTATTTAAGTATGATTGTTATATTTATATTTACATATACATGAATATTCATTATAAATATATATATATATATATATATATATTGTAAATTATAATAAGTAAAGTTTATGTAAAAATGTGTTACACCTATGTGTACGTGTGGGCATTTTGATATGTATAAATGTATATTGCATACTAAGAAACATTATATCTCTAATATATATATATATATAAATATATTTATATATATATCACATTATATTTTCTTGTTGATTAATCATGATTAATCTTTTGTGAAAGCCCTTAACATTTTTATACATTGAATTCATTTTTACATTCAATCTTCAAGTATATATACAATTAAATAATAATGATAACATTAAATGTTACAATTTGATCATTTGTAATATGGTCAAATAATGTTACTTTTTTACATTCACTGTAGAAAAACAGCTTTAAATCTTATTTCACTCGTATATCACCGTATCAATTTGTAAAAATTCTTGTATAAAGTGTATGTCTAGTGGCAGTGCCACAGAAGACTCTTACTTTAGCCTCAAGATATAGGTGGACTTGTAGAATATGGCCCATTTAATGTCATTTTTCTAAAGCTCACATATCGGTAGTGTCCTGATATACGTCTGTCTCCCCCACTCCTCATCGGCCTCTTATCTCTCTCAATTCAGCCCGTGATCTATTTAACCGCAGATACGGATCATAAAAGCGGGAATATGTATGGAGACATTTATGTTATCTTAAGGTTTAGCCTTGGCAGCCCTTCCGGTCTCCACGGGGATGGCCGTAAAGCATAGACAGATACACTTACAGAGAGTTACAGATGGCATTAAATACCACTTGAAGTACCGATGGTTATCACAAGAGTCTCTCTGCTTCTGTCCTGTGCCGGACGACTGAGGTGGGAGTGAATTAGCCCTCTAAACAGGCCCGGACCGCTCCCCACGCCGGGAGTCTATGTCTGCCTGTGAAATCAATGTCTGTCTCAATTCTCACCCCAGCGGGCGAGAACTCCTCTTTTGTTTCATGTACCGACTGGTTAGCAAAGGAATGAGCTCAAGATTTAAGTTCTCGTGTGGGTGCGAGAGCATCCATGTTGGTTTGTTATTGATATGGCACCTTTGCTCACACCTTCACAACCTTTGCAGGTTCACCGCAGCTGTCAGATAAACACAAGCATTCCAGAGAGAACTGCCTGTCGCCGCGAGAGAGACCCTGCAGCGCTGTATATCCTAACCCTCTGGATCCCACACTGGTGGGTGATTTAAACTCATCTCTATGGTTTTTTATGTTCTTCAGATGGGTCGTTCTATAAGTGCGGAGTATAGGAAATTAAGAATTAAGAATTAGATTTTTTTTAAATATGCCAAAATAAGAAATTGAGAATTTGATTTTTTTTTTTAAATATGCCTCACTCAAATACTTTTAAACAATTTTAGGGTTACCACCTTTTATTTTTTTTACTTAATTCTTGCAATGAATCCACTCTTTACACATTTATTCTTTTAACCAATATTTAGGAAAAGATGTGTGTTGTACCTCTTAGTCTTTGATTTCCACACTTCCATGACATCAAACAATGCATATTATGTCAGATCGGGATCATCTATTTCTATCTGAGAGAACACCTTTTTAAAAATAAGCTTTTTCAAACTCCATTTTTAGCTTAAAAATAAGTATATATGTTAATGGCTTACAGACATGAGATGTACCCACAATAATCGATTGACCCAGATACCAACTTCATATAAAAGTCAGTCTGCGTTAAAAGAAAATTCTCAAAATCTAAACAGTTCAGTCAAGGATTATTAAAGCTGTAATAATGTTAAAACCTAGGGATGCACCGATGTGCAAATTTGCACTTTTATATTTGGAGGTCAATATACAGGCCAATAAGTATTTTTTTTCCAATCTTGAAACAAAAGGCAAACACATTCAGTGAACAACTGATTTTATTTATTTATTTCTTACTAAGAAAAGTTTGAAGTGATCTCTGAACTATAGTTACTATACTATACTTCTGTGGTCAACTTTTTTGCATTAAATCTATTGCTTGACAAAAAATAAAACAAAAATAAAGCATCTGAGGATTAAATCACTAGTGGCCAGTAGCAAGCATTAGAATTAGTTCTTACAGCAGAAATAATACCTAATTTATCGGCCTAAAGATATCGACCTAAACAGCAGTCGTGGCCTGGTGGTTCGAGTCATGGACTCGTGATCTGAAGGTTGCTGGTTAGAGTCTCGGAACCAGCGGGAATACCACGACTGAGGTAATTCCCATGAGCAAATCACCATCCCACCTGCTGCTCCCCGTGCGCCGCGGCATGGCTGCCCACTGCTCTGGGTGTGTGTTCACAGTGTGTGTGTGTTCACTTATTGGATGGGTTAAATGCAGAGCACAAATTCCAAGTATGGAACACCATACTTGGCAACACGTCCAACACTTCACTACAGTGTGTGCCATGACCTTCACTTAATATAGGGCCGAGAAAAGATAATACTAAAAACAGCATTTATTGGCGATAAATTACTAATAAAACCTGTAAATATTGGATTGAACTGGACCTCGAAGCGAGTATTTACCATAAACTTCTTTTACAGAGGGCTGTTCCTCACCCGGCGGGCGATTCCTCCTTGCCGCGCAGTGACCCCAACATCTCAACCCCTGACAAAGGTGAGTGTTTCATCTGTGCACGCGAGTGGATGTATTTTCAGGGCTCTCACACAGAGTTTTACGCTCGCTGTGAAGAGGGCCGTCCGAGAAGATGAGGGTCTCGCGGTTATTTCGCCAGATCTGATGCTGGCAGACAACCTGCCGCTTCTGTTTTGATTCGCACCCTGGCATCACAAACAAACTCGTGTTTCTTTTCATTGGAGGAAAATGAGTTTTGTCTGGCAAAAAATTTTTAAATGTTAAAATTCTTAATTTTGTTTTTTAAATAGAGTGGATTATTTAAACGATTTAAACCTTTAATGGACATCTGCTTGGTTGCATTTGCACAATATGATTCTCTAATTTCATAAACTGAATGCCAGGCTAAACTCCGCCCCGTATGACATGATATTTTGAACTGAATATTCCCACCTGAAATGCATGTTTTGTGTGTGAAAGTGGTCAAACCGGCACCCAGTAGCTGGAGTCTTGACGCGTCGCTCTCTGACTTTAACGGAAAGGGTCCCCCCGTCCCCCCCAGACCTTACACAGGTAAACCAAAAATCCGCTCTGACAGATCCTTCAGGCTGACACAGATGTTTTCAAAACCTTTAACACTCAAATCCTCCAGTCTTCTCTGTTTTTCCCCTTGCTTCTCTCGTCTTAACTTCTAAGTTCCTGAGCGGTGTGAAGGCCGCTTGTTGTAGATCATCAGCTTTCGTGTAATGTGAAAAATACTCTTTTAATCCCTCTAAATGTGTTGTCTCAGCGTTCTGTCTGTAATCTGCATGACTCGAGCCAGACTTCACCATTGATGCTTCTTAACTTTAAGATGTGCACATGCATACTTTAACATTACATTATTATAAAAAAGCATATATTTTGAAGAATGTCTAACAAATTACTCTCAATTGTGTTGGATATAAATATTGTAAATGTGTTGTGCACCTTCTGAATCCATACAAATGTTTTGCATAATTTTGTATAAAGTTTGTAACATGTGATATTCAAAACATTTCCTTTTGTATCCTGTGAATAAAGGACCATCGTAGGCTTGTAAAGCCACAATGGAGCACACAAGACCCGGTTGTTTGTCAGCCGTGTCCGTGTTTGCCGTCCCAGAGCTCTGTATAAAATAATGGAGATTGTGTTCTTGTATCCTTTCGCAGGATCTCCTGCCAGGACCATGAGATCACAGTCCCCTGTGATGTCCTCACGCTCACCTCAGAAGGTTTGACCTTTCTCTTCTTCCGTGTATTTTTTTCTCTTTCTGTGGATTGACCTTTGATGTGTTTGCCACTGTTTTGGGGATTGTCTGGGGTATGGGTCCAGGGCGTCTAAATTCAACTGGGCTCATGACACACACGCCGTGTTTGTATATCTGGATGTGTTTTGTGCCAGAACTTCCAGGTCGTCTGGCACTTCGATGAGGCAGAGATCCAGATGGGACCATTCAGAAACCACTAATCCATCTTAAAAGAATAGTTCATAAAAAAAAGAAAATTCTGTCATGAATTACCTACCTTTCAGTTGTTTTTTTAACATGTATGCATTTCTTTGTACTGTTGTAAACAAAGGGAGATATTTGGAAGAATGTAGAAATATCAGTTATCCAAACTTGCATTTCTTTGTTATGTTAAAACAAAGTTAGATATTTGCAAGAATGTGGACATTTCAGTTGGACCCTTCAAGTTGTTCCAAACCTAAATTTCTTTGTTCTGTTAAAAACAAAGGGTGATATTTAGAAGAATGTGGATAATTCTGTGGCTACTAAACAGTAGTAAAATAAAAGCATAGGATATGTACTTCCTAAATCTAGAACTATAAATACTACAATGCAACCGAAAACTCAGTTCACTTATGGGTGTGAATTGTGTTTCTAAAGCGCCGTACTGTATGTATTAGGTTTATTTTAGCCGAAATATTCGAGTTTGAAGTTTCCTCAAGAGGACCGTCACACTAAACGGCTTTATTCGTTTAAATGAAGTCTTTGAAACAGCTGCAGTCTTAGTTGCGGATATAATTGCTTAGAAATTATTTTCATAATGAAAAGAGACGGTTTCGGCTCACAAGAATAGATCCAAAATTGCAAAATATTATACTTTGGCCTTTCAGTGCAAACATTAGCTCAGTGAAGCGGAAAGTTGCTGGAGCGTTTCCTCATTATGACCCCCTTCAAATATAAGAATATCTCAACGCAAAAATCCGATTTTTGTTATAAACTTGTCTCTTACGGTTTGTTTGTGTCCGCAGAGTTCAGGACCACCTTTCACCCCATCCCCCACCGAGTGCCAGTCCACCGGACTGATGTCTAATTCCCCGGCGCTGTCCGGAAGCTACAGCAGCGGCATTTCATCCCTCAGTCGCTGCAGCATGTCCGAGGCCTCGGGTACCGAGATGATGCTGGGAGACCACGCCCTTCCTAACTCCGCCTCCAGCGGCTCAGACGAGCTGATTCGACGGGAGAACAAGACCCCGCCTCCATACAGCATCCACGAGAGAAACAATCCCCGGAGGCCGGTGCCGCTTCCCCCCGTTCTCTCTGTTCTACCCAGCATCGATGCGCCGCCGGTACCACCCAAACCACATCAGATACGAAAGCCGGAGATGGAGCCGCGGCGACCGGACCACTTTCCCAAACCTAGACCCATTCCCAGAAAAGTCTCGCAGCTGTAATGATGCATTCGAAAGCCGTACCATTTGCACATTTAACCTGTGTGAGTTTACAATTCTGACCTCCCAGTTTTGTAAAAAATAAACTGGATTATTTTGTTATATGTAGAAAATGACGTGAGGGAATAACTGCGTTTTTATGCACTTTTTAATTCTATTGCTTCAAAATAACCCCTCGACTCTAATTTTCTCAAATGTTTGATAGTTTTCTCACTGCTAATATGTATTTATAGTAGTTGGTGAAAGACATGTTTGCCTTAAGAATTTAAAACAGTCTTTTCATCAATGCACGATAATAAGTACTTTGTACTTTTCATATAGCCAAAAGGTGCTAGTTCTCTATTCACGTCCCAGGGTAACATTTTTCTGGATTTAGAAAGTTTGCTGCTTTTTAAAGACTGTCGCCACAGTCTTGAGATGGCTGATCGAAGCGGATCTCCGCCCCGTCTCATTGAAAGTGTTGTAGGCGGTTCTGTATAGGCATCTCCCAGTCGTAAAACATGGCTGGTTTGTTTTCGAGCTCGTGGAACTGAACACTGAAACGGCGTAGGCTGTCAGAATATATCCCAGCGAGGGTTTCCGCACATGCCCACACGGAGAAGATGGACTTTTGTTCTGCCAAGTTCTGTGCCAAAGGAACGGGTGGGCTGCGAGCAAACGGATCCCCTGAATCGGAAGGTGCTTTAATAGGACGTCCACTGTAATATGCACTGTAAGGACTTGTGAAGCACTTTACAGGACTGTTACCGTATTACCGCTGGTTTTTAGGAACCAAAATTGGTTTAGAAAGATACCTTGGAATGAAAAGTACTTTATCTGGGCACGTTATGTACCAGTAAGAAGTACAGGTAATATCTCAGACAAGTAAGCGGCGGGACTGTAAAATAAATAAAGATGAGATAATATAAATATTTTTATGTAGGCCTAAACATGCATAAATGCTTTTGTAGACGTCAGTGTGCATGCACTGTGGTGAAATCAGAAGCGTTCATGAATGTTTGTGGAACACGCATGAGTTTCTTTGGCTACCAAGTCGAGTATTTTGTATAACCTGTGGATAGAGACCAAGCAGTCAGTGGGGTACGATATCATGTGACGCAATTATTTTGCAATTTACAGCCTCGTATTAACGCAAGGATTCTATCCCATTTTACAACACTTCTGTTGTTGAGCAGACGCTGACTTTGATAAAAATCTGTACTTGAGAAACCTGTTAATTAACACAATTGTTGTAATTATGCCAAATATGATATCTATTGTACATAGCGTGTTTTTAACAAAGATGTGTAGCTATTGTAATTTTACAGCCTTGAATGTTCCAACCGCAAATGATTCCGATGATAAATGTCAAATATTTATGTTTTTTGTGAGCGTTGAGGAAATGAGGTTGAGAGAGCGCCTAACACATTTACATTCTAATGACTCGCTGTCTAATAAACCTTTTAAACAAGCACACTTTGATGCAACAGTTCATTGCGTTTTTCTCTAAAGGTTAACACGGAAGCAATTTCCTTCTGTTTTGCCGTAATATGCAAGCTAACAGGCTGAATATAAAACCCATTCGACACAGCAAGACGTATATACTCCAGTTGTGTGAAATGAAAATAAGAGCGAGTATATACAGTACAGTAAGTGTGTTCTTCAGAGGTTAAGCTCTCTGACAGCCCAACAGACTTGTAATAGGCATCATAACTCTTGGAAAGTAGGAAGCTTATTGTTATTCTATCAGGTTGCTGCGAGGTTCCTGCATTATTCATGAGTTTGTCTCCGTTCAGACCTGTATTTACACACGCGTTGTCATCTTGCTGTGTCGGGACGTTTGAAGACGCCTCGCCGCCATGGCAAGTTTGTTTCGTGAGGCCGCGGATTTCACGGAGAATATTTGCAATTTGGGCGAAAGATAATGTGGTTGTAAGCATGGCTGTAATTGGGATGTCTCAGACCCATCAGGAACGTCTTAACACATCAAGGGCTTTCGGGCAAACGCTGATACTCGGCCCGCTGCTGTTTTGGGGTTTACAGAAGGATTTTGTGAACTGTAGCCCGGAATGCACCACTGCTCATTTAGATGCTAAACACCTCGAGAAGTGTAAATTTATGGGCACGGTAAAGGGCTGGGGAAATGCAGGTCTTCATGTTGCCTTACCTGGGTTGTGCTCTGCATTTACACAAAGTCTCAAGGTTTTTAGGGATCTCGAGTTGTTTTTCCGACTTTGCAAAGCTGGAAGAACACAGAGTTTCCATCGGCTCCACCGGGAATGAGTTTCATCGAAATTTCAAAAAGCTTATGGATAATAGATTTCTGTTTCGTACCCTTGATTTCCTCCATCACTTATATGCTGTCGGCTTTATCCACTTTTATCTTTTTTTCCTCAGGTTTAGGTTCCTATTTTTCGCATTATGAACTCTAAAAAAGGATTTATCTCGCGTATCACGAGGGGATTTCGGTACATCAAACACGGGTTTGATGTTGGCGAGCGTATCTCAGAAAGGTTCTTGCATCAGAACGTTGTTATTTGAGTGTTTGTGATAGATGCCTAACTGCTTTTTATAAGCAAAACAATTAAAAACTTTTTTAAGATAAAGTTGGAATATATATATATATATATATATATATATATATATAAATATATATATATATATATATATATATATATATATATATATATATATATATATATATTTATATATATATATATATATATATATATATATATATTCCAACTTTATCAGGACTATACACATCAATATCTCCAGGATGCAAATATTTAAAGAAAACTTTATTAATAATCTCATTTTGCACTTACAAAATAAACTAAAACAACTAAAAATAACTTCCGCTTTTTCAGAAAGGCCAAGCTCAGGCGAGTTGTAATGATTGGGCCGTTTCAAACCCCATTGTGTACACGGAGGCTCAAAATCGAATAGATTACGGAAATTGGCTTTGTGTCTGGCGTCTTATATCTAAACACAACAGTTGCATCATGATTTGACAGGCACCAGAGGGACCGAAAGGACGAAGGATTCTGCTGACCAGGCCGTGACATTGAAGCCCAATCCGTCCATCATCAGGACCGAGTGGATACACAGCTGTGATGCTTTCAGAAAGAGGACACAATAACCCGATCGACAGAATGAAGATGAATAAAACAGCGGTGCTCCGTATGAACAAACTCAATCAGGATTGGGAAATGATGAAAGCTTGCTTTGGTCTTCCTTGCTGGGCCTAATAAGTCTTGTCGTTTTTTCTCTAAAATGCCATCTGTGTAGTTTGCCCGTTTTCAGTTCGCCTTCTAACACGGCAGATATTTTCAGTGCCGTCGTCTCTTCATCATGAAGTGTAATGTAGCAGTTGGTGTTTCGGCCCTGCTAACTGTTGATCTTTCGCTGCTCTTTTACTGCTGCTGGTGGGTGGTGCTGGTGGGTAGTGAACGTGAAGGGCCGGTGCTGGTTGGAGGTGAATTCGCCTTGGGCTCCATGCAGGAAACTGTTACCGCATGTGTGCACTTGTCAGTGACCCTGACTCTTCACAGCATGTCCTCCACCATCACACGGAGATATGATTATATTATTTTAACCGCAGAATCTTTAGCCAGTCTTCTTCCCCACTGAGGGTCTGTTATCTGAAATCTTCCTGTCGCTCAACGCTTTTGTCTGTGTCGACTACATCATCTCTCCTTTCTGCTGTACTTCACACTTACAAATGTACCAGAGATGTTCATTGCATTTATATTCTTTTCTTATCTGTGTCTCTGATCCGGAAGAACAACACTTCTAAATGAAAGCGATATACTTAAGATTTGTCAACATAGCAGCTTCGCTTCCTGTGACCTGTGGATTTGACTTTGAATGATAAAATACCTTTTATTGAAGCAGCTTCATGCTACTCTTACATGCAAAGTAATTATATATATATATATATATATATCATTAGTTATAAGCAATATGGAGTGCAATGCAATGTATGTCAAGCAGCAATTTTCGTGATACTTTTTCGTGTTACACATTTATACATTCATTTATTCACTTTTACTATTAAGAAGCATTATATTCTAGCATTGTAACATTTTTACAAAGAAAATTAACTACTGTTTTATTCAAACTTTACTACATTAACTTAATTAATAATAAATACATTAATAAATAACATAGTATCATACGCTGTAAAAAAGAATCTGTTGAAAATTATAGAGTAACATTAAAGTAACCATAAAGTAACCAGTACATTTTCTGCCAGTTCCTTTATCATTTTAAAGGATTTTAATGATTTTTTGTTTATACTTAAATGTAATTTAATGCAGAGAAAAGTGTAATATACAGGTTAACAACTGTAAAAAAGAAAATGGAAAATTGCTTTGTTAATAAAGTTCATTGTGCCCTATTTTCACAGACTTATTAAGCAATAAAGTACCAGAAGCTGTGCTGTATCATGAATAAATCACAGCTGAAAGGCGTTGTTAGGCACTGTGCCTGCAACCCCTAAGAAATATTTCAATAAAAATATATATTACTTTACATGTATTAACATGTAAGTAAAAGCATAAACTGCCTTCCGCTGAATAAAGTAGTCCCTTACTGCCATCGCTCTATCTGTTCGGGTAAAAAAAAAATTCTGAAAATGAAACGAATGATGCTTTTAGGTTTCAGAGGTTATATGAAAATCATTTTTATCTTTAAAGGAAATTGTGACTATTTCATTTTGGGTACAATCCCAGAATTCTCAGCTCAAATGCAGGTGTTATATAAGCCTGACGGCCTTGTGTAATACTGAGCATCAGCGACTTTATTTCTCTGTGTTTCTGTGCACCTCTTGAAGCCACCTACATCTCTACTATTGATTTTCTGCTCATGTAAGCCCTTGTTGTGTGGTCATCTTCCCCTCCGTCGCCATCCTTGTTTTTCCTCTCAATTTTATTATCAGGATTTCATCCTGGAACAGCTCGACACAACACAAAGCTTTTGTACCATTTCACCGGCCTATTCTTTAATTCTCTGGTTGATTTGAAGATGCTGTGTCTGCGCTCAATACAGTCGGATACTTGAGGCGTTGAAGCACTAAAGCTGACTCATAATTACAGTCTTCTTTATATAACACACAATGGCAAAATCAATCCTAGACATTACACATATACAAATAATTACTAAAAACACACCAACAATAAGAGTTGGTTTTAAAGGGATGGTCCCTAAAACAAAAATTCTGCGATTATTTGATAACTTACTTTTAATTTTTTTGTGTGTATGTCTGTCTTTCTTTTGCAAACTGGAAAGAGGATATTCTCAACCATTCTCAACGTTTTATGAACACAAGTCAATGCAGGTCAAAAGGCACCAACAGTTGCTGGTGGCAACGTTCTTCAAAATATCTAATCATTTTTTAGTTCCGCAAAAGAAAGAAATATTTGAAATTTCAAGATAAATGATTACAGAGTTCTCATTTTGGGGTGATCCATCTCTTTAAAATGGGGTCTTGACGACATTACAACTACGATTATTTATCATTATTACATTATTATTACATAATTATTATAACCAATTTTCTTGGGATACTCCTATCAAGATTTTTGCCAGCAATATCGAGGACAGATGTTTTGTCATGGTGATCAGCCGATATCAATGCCCATTCTGATGCTTCAAGTTTAAATAACTGATGTGAAACCTCGTCGTAAACTTTTTTCAGATAAAGTAATACTTTCCGTTTTTTATATTTTTGTTAATTTTTACAGATAATATTTAATGAATGTAATGAAACTATTGCAAAAGTTTACTCAATGATTGCAAAAAATTATTCATTATACAATGAACATTTTAATAGCCTTTATAATGGGGTCCCATCGCCTAAATATTTACTCCCCCAATCATCATGTACATCCTCACACTTTGATGTCATCAGTTGAGATTGGTTTATAAGTTCATCGAGTCCGATCGAGTCATAGAATGTGATTATTGGCCGATACCGATCGATCGGGACATCTCCCTATTAATTGTCATTTGCAGTGTGTGGCATTTTTATCATAGTTTTGTAAATCAATGTTGTGCTATGTACACTTTATTTAACTATACATAAAGTTTACACAATCTATACATTTCAGAAACTATTACAGAAAGCATAATGCATTTTAGCGGGAAATCCGAGTATCTCGGGAGCCTAATGTTGCTCTGTATAACAAATTCTGTAAATGAAATGTAAATGATCATTTTTATGATTATATTTATACGGAATACAACCAAATAAATTACTGAGTTTTTAAAATTATTATTTTAATTTCAATTCAGAGTAGAAAAACTAAATCTCGAGCTTTTTCTTGTATTACCAAGTGTTATTTCTGTGGCATGGAGATCATGTCTAAGGCCTAGAGCCTTTTCATTCATATTTTTATTTTTGACATTTCGATCTCAGATAATACATGATTAATTTCCCTTTCTCAGTTCGTTCTTCAAGACAGAATTAAGAAATGGATGCATTTACGTGTTTTTTAATATATATTATGATGACTAAGAGTTATTCATAACGACAATGATGTGCTGTACCTATCAAGTCATTGGAAACATAACACTGAAACCAGTCCTGTTGGTTCTAAAAATAACTTTTATTACATTATTCAACTCAAGTGAGGTTTTAACATTGTAAGCAATATGAGAATTTTCATAAGCTCTTGACAATTGCAGTCCGGTTTTAATAAATATCTAACAGGACATTATTTGTGTGTGTCAGGTCACTCGCTCGGTCCATCTGTGTTCCTGTGGGGAGGAAACTGGCATCACGTCTCCTACCACAGAACCCTGCCAGGCACCAGCTGCCAGAGATCTGTCCTGCTGACCGCCACCAACTGTGCTCTTTCAGATATTTACTCCACGCTGGGTTCAAACAGCCTTTTTATAAGGAACTGCTGTCATATATTCTGGTATATTATATGTGATTTAGACTTGAATCAACCCAGTGAATGAAATCTTTTGATTCTCCCCACCAGAAACATTTATTCAGCGACCTTTTTTAGCCCATTTATTAAAACGATTAACATTGTTCGTCTTAAATTATACAAAGAGATTAAAGAAATTTGCATTGATCCGGCGCAGTTATTGACTCCATATGTGACGCTAAAGTTTTGATACCTAAACTTGAATTCTTTGAGGCTACAATAAAGGCAAAAGTTGAAATCATTTTTCTGGTGTTATGTTGAGATTGACTCAAACGTGTTCCTGCTTGCAACCGAGCGCTAACCACAGAACTCTCTCACCTCTTTTAGCCATGCCCCGGGCCTGTTTCCTCGGCAAGAGACGGTTGCCATGGCTTCAGCACGCCAAAGCCCTGTTCTGTTGCTCTCTTGGTTTTTATCAGAACCGGGATGAGGAAAAGTACGGCCTCTTCAAACGCTGCATCCAGAGAACATTCAGTGATTTCTGTGACTCAAACACATCAGCGGATTTCCTGGTAAACAGCATTACCTTGATATTCCCGGGAAACATTAACGGCACAAACAGCTTGTCTGATTTGAAAAGCACTTAGGTAACGGAGATCCCACAGATGGTCAACCCATCGGAGCTGTGGACCTCGACAGAAGGATGCGGTTTTGAATATTGCTCAGGGCGTTTGTTTTGAATTTTGCAGCGGGGACGAAGTTTTACCAAAAAACAGGTTTTAGACTGAAATACATTATAAAGGAATTCAGTGCATTGATCCTAAAACAATAATACATTTTAATTACTGTATAATGAACAAATTATAAATGAAATTTTTGGAACTGTGCAATCAAACTGCAGTTGAGTTGTTTTGATTAAGTCATAATAACTAAAGGATACAGATTAATAACACAATAAAACTAAAATGCTTATCATTTTTAAATCAATAAAAACTCTTAATTCTGTTTTTGCAAATGAACTTACTATAGAAGAATCATGTCTTTATATATTTTTAAAATCGTGTTTCTCAAGCTAAGAAATATAAAAACTCCTCAAATAACATATGTTAGTTCAAGTTGTGTATATTTCATGTTACATTTTTTCTAAATATGTTTGATATATTGTTTATATAATAGTCATATTTTACAATAAATGTCTGTAATTCTCAATATTAAACATTGAAAAATGAAAACTATTTTAATTTAACACAGCGATGACACTTTGCAGCTTTAAAGCACTTATTCCATCAGATCAAGACCTTTATGTTAATTTAAAACCCTTTTTGTTTTTCAGGTGTCAGTGAGAGAACAGGAGTTTGCCGGCGGTGTGAATGTGAAGACACACGACTTTGGGATGAATTGATCTGAATTCGCTCTCTCAGCAATCAGCCACATTGAGCCGATTAACTCCACACTGTGATGTCTCGTCCTTCTGTCTCAACAGATGAGCCAGCGCGTCGTTCACCCATTTCCAGAGGTCAGGATCCCAGGCAGAGGGGTTTCCGATAAAATCAGGCCTTATAAATGTTAATTAGACCCTCGTTTCATTGATCGCACACTGAGTTTTCTTCTTTCACGTCTCGGTTGTCCCTCAATATATACCATGAGAAGAAATGATACTTACACTTTATGTCTTTAATGTCATTTATTTTTATTATAGGCCTATGCAGTTATGTAAGACAGAAAGTGTTTCCTAATATCGAATTTAACATCGTCCAATCACTTTCATGGGATGCATCGCCAAATAGGAAGTGGAAAGGAGTCTCGTTCAGGATGATTTGTTGATTATCTCTCTCTCTTTCTCTCTTTCTCTAATAGAGCTTTATAACCACATTGCCGGTATGACAAAACCAGCCATTGTGTGTGTTCCATCAGACAACGAGGCATAATGCAGTCCGTCATATTTAGGCTGCCGGCCTCACCCCCCCAACGCCATGCATGGACAGAAATATAATGCACTCGGGTAAATCCGTCATGCAACAATAAACAGCAGCACATTAAGAAACTCTCGCAAGTTTGCAATTGATACTAATGAGAGGAGGATGTTTGTTGGCAGGCAAATGAGAGACGAAGTCTGGGACTGTCCATGCCGTATCGCATCCCATGGTAAATCTGGCCTTCGGGAGGCAGATAGGGAGAGGAAGATGCAACCTGATCTCGCAAGGTTTCTACAAGTCTATGTTGTGTTAATAAAAAAAATGGAAATTTGTGTCTGTGGTGTTAGTGCCGGCAAACAGAACTGTAGAATGCTATATAAGGGTTGTTCACCTAAAAATGTGGTCATCATTTTTTGACCCCCATGTCATTTGAAACCTATATATGTGTAATAGATATTTGATGGATGGGTGGTCTATAGCTGTGTACCTATGAGTGCGTGCATTTGTGTGTGTCAGTGAGCCTGAGGTCTGAGAAGCCAGTCCACAACATGTGTCCTTGGAACTGGAAGAAGGAAATCAGAGCGTCTTGTTATCTTGAGCTCGGGGGAGGTTGTTTCTCTCGAGCACCCGCTTCGGTCAAGGCTGTTTCAAAGAAGGGTTGTAGCCGAAAAACACAACGATTCTTTCAAATTTCATGACAATATCTGCTTGTGTATGCTACTGTCCATCACCGTTCACCAGATATGTCCAGCATCCGTTGCATAGTTTGTAGTATCTCGATGATGTTTGCCAGTTTCCGGTCCATAACAGTCTGAGTACCAACTGCTCTGCCCACCGCAGTTTCAATCCAGCCGGTCAATCCAGCTTCGTGGGGTTTTGAGCATTAACCCCTTTTAACAATCGTCGATAGTACGGGTCCCGACATAATCCCATCAGCAGATCCCTGTTATCAAAGTTCTGAATAGATAAATCGCTTCAATATCCTCCGGGGTATTAAAGCCATCCAGCTCCAAATGTTCCTGCAGGACGGTTGGGTTCCCCCAATCCATGCTTCTCGTCGAGAGGATTGTGTCAATTGCGTTCAGAGACCAGTTGATCAATCCATAACTCCTTTCTATTTGAAGAGCATGGCAAAGTGTGTCTCAGAAACAGGACTACTAGACAAAGCAAGCCAGTAGGGAGAGATAGGGCAGGGAGAGGGAAAAAAGATCTGACTGTATTCGCAGAGAGCCAATGAGAAGAAATGTCCTTGTAGTGTTGTGTCTACATACGAGGGTCAATGCTTGTTTGCTGCCCAACATTCTTCAAAATATCTTCTTGTGTTCTCTAGAAGAAAGAAAGTCATACATCATGGATCTGATACTAAAGAATTTTTGGATAAACTTTTATTTTTTCGTTCCGTACATTATACCACCATTAAATCCATGCCTCCAAATGTCTTATTATTTCCCTGCTGTCTTTAGTCTTGGCTTGCTTATAATTCTCTCTGCTCATTAGCATAGAAAAAAGTCCCATCTCAGTACACCGCATGTTGTGGAGTAGGTATGCAGGGTTTTCGTGTCTGATGAATGTTTAAATATGTGAAACCTTTCTAAAGATATGTGTAAGTGTGTGTGTTCTCGGATAATCTACAGCTTCACCCTGAATGCTTGTGACAGTGAACACGTGCTGTGTGCAATAGGCTGAATATATGAATAATGTCCTCGCAGAATAATCTCATATTTCTTTCTTGCACAACTTGCAGAACTGAATCACAAAAGCGTGCGTGAACAGTGGTTGTGTGTAACAGCAGTTTGTTATCCAATGTTGGGAAGTTTGACTCATAGGCAGGGCAGGATGGAGGCAGGTGCTGAAGCTCTCATCACCTCTGTCACGTCCTGGCACGGCACTTACGCTCTCATGAACGCTTTGCTGCCCGCTGATGCCAAGACCTGTCTGATGCTTATAGAAATAGCCAGGACAGAGATAAAAATGTCATGGTGGACCTAACGAATAACATTTCACAACAAGAACGTTTTACCAATGTGCAGAATGAGTCAATACAGGATGTAGGAAGTATCGTGATATACTGATATTGATGATAACCATGATAATGACACAAACATGTTTATTTTATCATGATAATGTTACATAAATGATGGTGTTGTAACTGGCATGTACCAGTTTTCAGTTTGATGCAATAGCCACAGAGGTGGCATACTCACTCTTGGCATCCTTAAACACCATATAAGCAAAATTTCCGATTCATCAATTTATAGTAGATTGATTAGAAAATCATTTTAAATTTCCTTTCTGTTGTGTTACCAAGAAAAGAAGATATTTTAAAGAATGTAGCAAAGCAAACAGTTATAAGGCCTTTTTGACATCCATTTCATTTTTCCTACTGTGGATGTCTATGAGGTCCCAGAACTAAACATTCGTCCAAATATGTTTCTCTGTTTTCAACCAAACAATTAAATGTATACAGGTTTACAACAACTAGAGATTGTTTAATTCATGACACCAATACCATTTTTAGGTGAACTATCCCTTTAACTAAAAAATATTTTTACTGTTTAGCAAAATCATGGTTGAATGTCTAGTGCCAACTTTCATTTTGGATGCCTTTGACCTTTTTCTATCCGTCTATAGTAAAATATTAGGTGAAGATGTTGAATTAAATGAAAGATTGACAAAGTAAAAAACAAACAAAAAAATATTCGCACAGAGGAGGCAAAAATGTTTTGTGATTTATCAAACGCTGCCAGAAAAATGGCATTATCTCACTGAGCTTTTTTTATTCATAACCAATTATTTCTTCAATAACAAAATCATTAATTACTGCTCTAATAACACAAATTATAAAAATTTTTCTAATAACAGAATTTATTCACTGTTTCTCTTATAACACAAATTATTCATTATTTCTCTAATAAGACAAATTATTCATTATTTGACTTATAACACAAATTATTAATTATTTCTGTTATAACACAATTTATTCATTATTTCTCTTATAACACAATTATTCATTATTTGTCTAATAACACAAATTATTAATTATTTCTCTTATAACACAATTTATTCATTATTTCTCTTATAACACAAATTATTAATTATTTGTCTTATAACATAAATTATTAATTATTTCTCTAATTGCACAAATTATTCATTATTTCTTTTATAACACAAATTATTCATTACTTTTCTTATAACACAAATTATTCATTACTTTTCTTACATTAATATCAGAATCCTGTTAATCTCCTACATTTCTCATGGAGCAGAGTGACTGTAACAGCTTGATAATCCCGGTTGTTTCTGTGTAAAGTGTGAATACGCAGCATGTGAGCAATCTCAGATCAGATCATTTCATATTCGGCTGAACTTCTCCTCCTCTCGTGAACGTCTGGTTCCTGCTGGGAAGCATTACTATTGTTTATCTGCGTACATCACGGCGTCTCTGAATATTCATGTGTTTAAACTTCCTCTAGCGTTCCCTGGGAGAACCAGCGTGAGCGTCTCTGTTAGAAACGTCCCGCAGCTGTAGAGCAAATGATCCTCGTGAATGAAAAAATGACTCATTTCGTTTGCATCGCAAAGCTGCAACTGCGCTTCATTTCATGGCCTAAAATGATGTAAGGCTTCTCTACGGGTTCATCATACCGAAGCTATAGATGAAAAAGAGAAAGAAGAGCACATGTTTGGTTTATTCAGCTCTTTCAAACCAGTTTTCAGCCTCTTTTAGCAGTTCAGACTCTGAAAAAAGTTACAGCAGTAGGAACCGATATGCCCCGACGGTTAAAGCACGTTGGCATGTTAGAGACTTGTTTTGAGCGTCTTGTTTGCGGGTAACAAGATTTACCAGAGGCAAGCGTGACCCTGCTTGTTTTAATTGCTTCTGACAAGAAGAAAGGAGACGCCGTGGGTCTAAACCGAGGTTGCATTACAATGTTGGCGTCCTCCCTGGATTTTGCACGCTTACTTGCTGCCATCTCAAGATCGATGTTATTCAACTCGACACAAGATGCTGAAATGATGAATGGGTGCTTTTGTATCGTTGACCTTGAAGATGGTCAAATCCAAACATGAGGTGTGGGAGATAACAGCTGCAAACACAAAATGATATTGTCTCGATTAGGTTTCTTTAAGTTACAGATGTAACCGACAGGCCTCGGATGGTTTTATTTTACAGTCCAAGTAGTCAAGGTCGAGGCGGATATCCGTCGCGTCCGATTAAATCTTACACTTACGCCAACAGAAACCAACGACTGTGTGGCGTGAAATGTTGGAATGTCAAAGTAAGGTTTGAAATGGAATTCAGGTCAGACAGAAGGTCAAGCTGCGATCGCACCTTAAATATTTGAACTCCTACGTTTTGCGGCCCGGTGCTGTTGGTGCGAGACTTTGGATGCGGGGATGTATCTGCAAACGCTCGCACCTTCCACAGCACTCGCTCTACCTACACGCTTAACAGCTGTTGTTTATTTCCTGCGGCCAGTTGAAATGTACCTGCGAGCGTATCATGACGCTCATTATAACCTTGATGATGTACGATGAGTTTCTCTATACGTTTGACTGCAGAAGTCCCAAACATTAGTTATGAAAAGTCATGAGTGTCACGGGAAAAGTGAAACGGGGGAATTGGAAATGTCAGCGCACTTTCAGCATTAATGATATTTGTTTTACACAAAGTAACTGTCAGATTGTATTTTTTTTAATGGGTAGGTTTGACTCGATCTAGATTCTAGATTAGGTGATTTGGTGCGATTGCGGATAGATGATTTTTGTCCTCTTAATGCTTTAAACTTAAATTTGTTACACAAAAATTTAACAAGAGAACAAGAAAAAAAGAGAGGAGTTTAAGTATTAAAGATAAATGTAGAGAGAAAATAAATATTACGTACTTTGTACATAATGAATATATATAGTTATATAGTTAAAGTTACAGAGATAGTTGTATATAGTTCTATACTGAGATTTCCTAGAATAACATACACAAACAAGTCTATTAACTTTATTTTAAAGCGTTAAAAATAACACTTTTTTGTGTTATTTTTTATATAATAACGGAGTTATTTTGTGTGTATAGAACATTGTGTGAAAATAAATACAAATAAAATTTTAAATAAAATGTATGTAAATATGAATGGAGATAAAGATGGATGCTGATTGCTAAAAATGAATAGTTGAATGTCAAAATAAAACAAAAAGAAAATTTCAAATATGAACTATTAAAACTACTCAAAAATAAATTTTGTTTAATTGATCAATATTGCACTGCTGTTATAGTTTAATAAAAGCAATAAGCCTCAGAATTCATTGCAATGTTAATTATGGGCTATTCCCATTTATTTCCAGTATCCATTACCCAAAGACACCAGTTGAACCCTCAACCCTGGTTCTAAAGTTCATAAAAATCAAACCACACAATCATTCTCAGATTTATATTTCCATTTTGACTCTCGTCTTGACATCTCCGGTCCATCATTCAGATACTTGGCTCCTCTTCTTTCTATTTACACCTTCCTGACCTCATCTGGCTCCGGTGTGCCGGCCTCTATCTGCTCCGGGGCCCTGTGATGCCCGCTGCCCGTTGGCACAGGACATAAGTCAATGTTCTCAAGCACAAGTGGTCCAGAGGCTAAACCAAAAATAGTGCTGCCTGTCTATCTGTCTGCGGCTCAAATCGACTCTTTCACCGGCTAACTCGGATTTATGAGAGTGCCAGAATCTATGAACAAAACAAGACGTGGTGAACTAAAAGCAAAGGCTTGTCTCTTTATGTTATTACATGTGTCTGTCTGTCTTTCTTTTGTCAGAGCGGTAATTTGAAAGTGGACCACATGGTGGGTTAGACACAGCAGGGTTCTGTACTTTCACTAACTTGTCTTTCCTTACGCATCTACGAAGTACTAAATCAAGTCTTCTCACATTCTCCTCGAGAAGCTTGACTTTGTGTTCTCTCCTGACATAAATATTTGTAATATTGTCAAAGTTAGATATTTTTACTTTGCATGAAGTAGGTTGGATACCAGGGGAGGCGTTTTGGTATCGTTGTCGCAGGAGGAAAGGGTCATCCCGTCTCCACCGTCCTCATGGGACAGCTATAGCTGTCAGACGATAAAAGGCCTTTGAACGCACTTAAACGTACAGAAAAGGTGAAGTTTGTTGATGTCGGGCTGCGGTGCAGATGTGTGCGTGAGATAAGCAATGGCAATTTGTCTTGAGGTTTGTCCCCTGTGAGATTTTGACAGGAGTTTCAGAACACGCTCAAATGAGGACCGCAGCTGTCTCAGAGGTTATGAGGACTGTTTCTGGCATTTGTTGAAATATCTTCTTTTGGGTTATTTAACTTATTCCATAGAAAGAGGTCATACAAGTTTGAAAGGTCAAGAGGATGAGATGGATCCTTTCGATTCGAATTATGTATTTTCTATGACAAAACATAAAGTGTCCATTCATATCTGACTCAACACAAACAGAGATACTTTGAGAAATGTCGCAGTGTTTCTGTTTACACAATGCAAGTTGATATGGTGTTTTTTTTATATTTTCCTTTGTGTTTGGCAGAAAAAAGTAAGTCATATGGGTTGACACAAGGGAAAGTTATACAAATAAATAATTAATTATTATTTTAATGTAAACTAAGCCCTTTAATGTGATTGAGAGCACTTACTCTTCATTTTGTCGCTTAATACCTTCCGCAGAACACAAAAGAAGATATTTTGAGGAATGTTGACAACCAAACAGCAGTGGACTTCTGTTGTATGGAGAACAAAGCCAATACAAGTGAACGGGTCATGGACGTTTCACAAAATATCTTCCTTTGTGTTGAGTAGAGGAAAGAAAGTGACAATAGAGTAAGTAAATGATTTTTGATTATATTAATATAACACTGTCTTTTAAGGATTTTACTAATATTCCGAATCTCCTGAAATATTGTAACTTTGAAATTAGATATGTCATATTGTGCATAAAGTACTGAAAAAAGGTGCCCAGTCTGAGATATTTCGAAAGCGTTTGTGTTGTAGTTACACGCCTCCGGCGGTTTGTAATAGACAGATCCGAGTAATGCACAATGCTTGACTGCTGCAGGACGATCTGATGGGAAGTGACAGTTTTACGGCTTCCTGTTTGCCGTCTGCTGCAGGGGGGTGCCACGCTCATCGAGGGGGCCGCAGGTTTCGGAACACACTTTTACAAACGTACAGCAGAATGTGTGTGCTGGAAACACACACAGCGACGCTTTGGTAGGAAAAGATTATGCGTAAGAAGATGAGAGGATTTACCTGTCAATTAACCGTCCTACACCGACTCTCTTCCTCCCATCATTCCGCTGGAGGAAAATCTCCTTAGGAAAAGCATTTGCATTTTTAACGGCAGTCTTCATAAACTCCTTAATAAAGACCCTTCAGTGTATTTGAAGTCTTCCGGCGAATTAACTTCTCTCAAATTGATTACTCATTAAAATGATTGTCTGTGTATTGTTCTGCGTTCGACAAGAGCACAAAAGACCGTCGAGCCGTCATAAAAACTCCTTTGAACTCGTCGCAAATGTAGTGTTGGGAACAGTGCTCGCAAGTCAAAGAGAGATCGGCTGTTACATGAAAGAACCTTAATATACCGCACAGACTCGTGCACGGCGATTTTGAAAAGCAAAACATTTCTCTAAAGTATTCTCTTTTGTGTTGACATGGAAACGATACATTTTCTATTTTAGATCAACTTAAAGTGATCGCAATCATTAACTCAGCTTCTTGTCATTTTAAACCTTTCGCAGAACACGAAAGAAGATATTTTGAAGAAAGTGGATGACCAAGCAGCAGTTGACTTACATCGTTCGGAAAACCTGACCAATATATGTGAATGGGTGACAGTTACAAGCATTCCTCCAAATATCTTCTTTGTGTGCAGTAGAAGAATGAGAGCATTGCAGGTTGACGTGAGGGTGGGTAATCATTTTTATTTTTAGGGAACTGTGTCTTTAAAGGGATAGACGTGAGATCATTAACTGTGGTCTCTATTGTCATTTCAAACATTTTGCAGGTCACAATAGAAGATATTTTGATGAAAGCTCATAACAAAGCCAAAGTTGACTTATAATGTATGGAACAATACAATCGCATGGACGCCGGTTACAAACATTCCTCTACATATCTTCTTTTGTGATCTCCTGAAAAAAGTCGTAGCAGGTTGAAACGATAAGATTTTAAGGTAACCTGTCTCTTTACTTTATGGTGAATTCTTCTGGTGTGTTCTGTAAAGATTGTTTCATGCTTGATGGTTGGCAAGGGGGTGAAGCTTAACCAAGGGTCCCCTAAATCACCTGTGCCCCAAGATTGTAGTGATGGGCCTTGCATGTGTCTTGTATTGTTATTAGGATAGATTTCTACAAAGAACCGATGCATGGCGAGCCTCATGATGTATGATTGCGTCCGATCATGATAAGAGATCTGTCTCACTGAGATTGTAAATAATGTTGCTCTTCTTCCTCTTCAAGATCAAGTTACAAACAATATGAGCAGTCTGATGAAATAGAGATGAGCACATTGTGTTTGGAGAGACTGGCGGACGGGAGTTTAGGTGAGGTATGGATTTATTTTACAGACGGTGTATGGAAATGTAAGTGTTTGGTCTACAGGTGTGATTTTTTTAATGCTCAAGTGTAGTCCAAGTGTGTGTGTGTGCTTGGCACAATAGGGTGGTAGAGAGAGAGAAAGAGAGCGAGAGAGCTCTGTGTTTCTGCCCAAAGATGGCAGTCTCTCCCTGCAGGGGAGCGAGGAGCACAGGGAGAACAGGTCATGAAAACAGGACGTTTATCCTCCATTAGAGCGCCGTTTCTGACAAAGTGCAGCAAGCACTACACCAGAATACTAATACTGCTGATTCTCTCTCTCTCTCTCTCTCTCTCTCTCTCTCTCTCTCTCTCTCCCTCTCCCTCTCCCTCTCCCTCTCCCTCTCCATCTCCCTCTCTCTCTCTCTCTCTCTCTCTCTCTCTCTCTCTCTCTCTCTCTCTCTCTCTCTCTCTCTCTCTCTCTCTCTCTCTCTCTCCCTCTCCCTCTCCCTCTCCCTCTCCCTCTCCCTCTCCCTCTCTCTCTCTCTCTCTCTCTCTCTCTCCCTCTCCCTCTCTCTCTCTCACTCTCTCTCTCTCTCTGGCTTACAATAACACACAATTGCATTCATTTGGCGAAGGTGAAAACAAGCGTCTCTGACAAGCAGCCAATAAGTACACTGCTTCTATTTATCACCTTTCTCTTTTTAACTCTTATTTTCTGCATTGCTTCTTTCTCACTCTGTGCCGTTTTCGGTCTCCCACACACATTCACCAACTTGGATATGTAGCACATTCACAGTATACGCGGAATATATGGTGAGACTTAATATACAGTGTTAAAGACGCATTCACGTGTTCACATTCTTTCGAGGCCGTCAACAGATTATCCAGCGATTATCTCTCATGGCGTTCAGTTTATCCGTGAAACCTTCCAACCGCACTCGTGCGTCTGTGCTGCCGGGTCACGGCACCGGGGATTCGTTTTAAATGAGGGCTTTTAAATAATCAGCCTCTGTACCACACAATCAAATCTGACATTTCCATTTTGTATAGGTTGTTCGCCTTCACCGAGGGGTGTAATTTTCACGCGTAATTGTTGTTGAATCATAAATAGTTGGGGGCTGGAAGCTACATGTCGTGAGATGGCTTGACTCGCTTTTAGTTGATTTGTTGTTTTGCGCTTTTGTTTGGCTCTTCGGAAGACTAAAATGACTATTTCGGTGGATGATCTTTACATGTCTTGAAACATTGGTCACGTAGATGCGCTGTAAAATCTGATTCAGAGGCTTGGTAAATATCACAAAAAGAAACGGTTTATTAACTCACTATAGTAACTTATTAATTTAGTTTCTTATATTAAATATTCAACATATTGTCAACCCAGTATCTCTAGATTGGATCTACGATGAAGTATTTAGATAACACTTACATTACATTTTTTTTTATGTACATGCACTTAATTTTAAAATACACCCAATATTTTAATTCAAATCTTTTGAGTTTTTGAGTCAGATTTCAACACATTTATTCATTCGACAACTTTAAAATTCACTCTCATGTTAAATAAGAGTACAATATAGTTTTCTATATTTCTAAATATTTTCCAAGGATCTTCCACAGCCAAGCTCCACTTTTTTTGAGAAAATCTTAAAATCGAGTTAAAATATTCAGATATTTTGATTTGATCTTCTCTCTGTGTCTTCCATCATCCGATGAGTACATATGTTTCATCACTCGCTGTTCCATGTTTTACAGGCCTGTTTTATTGTGAATCTCGCGCTCGCTTTTCTTTTTTCATTGAGTTGCCCAATTCTATTCTGTGTCGGCAGCGTACGTCTACAAACTTCGTATTCTGCACGAACAGTCGTTCTGAATCCAGCACTAAACCTTCACTTCAAATGCAAATCCAGATTTGAAAAGAAACACATCATATTTGTCTCCTTCCATTGTTACGTTTTTTTTGTTCTCATTGCATCCCTCAGCGTTCTTCAGGATGATGCATGCTCCCATCCCGAAACCTTGCTAGGACAGAAAGGAGAATCGTAAGCTTGTTTGTGTTGTGAAGACCTTGAGCCTCCAATCTGAAGGCTGCAGAGGCGTGTGAGAGGCGAGGTGTGTTTCCGGATGAATTCGCCCCCTGGTGAGCTGTGTTCTGTGGGCTAAGAATAATGAAGCGAACCTCTGGAGAGGGAGCTCAGGAAATTGGTCCCGGTAGTGAGCTCGGCATCCGTCAGGTCAGGTGGAATATGAGTGCGTTTGAAGATTGACCTGAATGTCTCCTGATGTGTGGAGGTTGTGGTGACGTAAGGCCCTATTTTGATGTCCAATCAGGTGCCGATGTGGAAAAATAGGGGAAATTTGATGTTGGTTGATATGGTGTGATACAGACGGCAAAATAAAGGAACATTGTGGTGTTTTGACGATATCAGATGATGCTTCGATGTGCGGCTTGAATGATGTTCTTGGTTTGTGTTTTGCTGCCTCATCATTGCCGTAATTGCCATAAGCCCTTATTAAGCCTTAAATAAATATGTAAAACCCTCGGATTAATATTCATTTTGCTTCATGTTTGTAGAGTTTAACACATGCACGGGAGCCAAGAGAGGGCCGCGGCATGGTCAAAATTACTTTATGAATAAATGATTATCGGTTAAAGCTCTCTTTAGCATTTTATCTATTTATGTGCACCTGTGTCGAGTGGTTAATATTAAAAGCTTTGGCGCTCATATCTGAATGGGCTAAATTGCTATTCATGAAGTAATAAAACCAGTGAATTCTGTTTTTCTGTTATTCGACAGGCGAATCCGCCGCGCGAGAGCACAACAGTACATGATTTATAATTGTGTTAAAGGCGATCTGTCTTCTCACCCGGTAGCTGGTGTATATCATATTTAACAAGAGATTACAAAAGGGTGTAATTGCATTATTATGGGATTCAGAGCTTGAAATACGAGCACATATAATAGTCGACACACGATGCGGTTCCAAACGCTGATTTCCTTTTTCCTTCAAACACAAAAAGTGAATAATTGCTGGAGCCAATGTTGCCACGACAAGCCTTATGTTGTTTCTTTATTTTCATGGTTTGTTTAAAAATACGATAAATTGGACACAAGCAGTTGTATTTTATACCTTACAAAATATATAGAATCAGATTATAGATCATTACTAGGGTTGTCAAGACAAGACCCAGATTTTGAGTGTCTGAGACCAAGACCAGCGCAAAACACTAAAATATCATAAAATAATAATAATGGAAGAAGTTTTGATTCTTTATTTGGGATTTATTGTGCAAAGACAATAAAGTTGTATGATTTATCACCCACCCACTGTAACGTATTAACATTTTGGGGACTAGCCAAAATAGAACAAACTTGTAATTGATTTGGTATGAAACTTAAGTCACTTATGAACTCAAGGACCATTGAATAATTAATTATTATTCAATAGTTATTAATTATAGACAATATCAATCACATCAAATGTTTCAATGTATAAAAAAATGATCTTATACAAGTATCTTTTTGCAATCACAAATCGGATTTCTGGGGCCTTTGTACTTTTTTATTTTGTTGACAGATTTATTCAGATTAAGCTCCCATTATTCTCTAATTGGGCAGTAAGAATAAAATAAAGTAGACTTGAGACCGGTCTTGAACTTGAAACATCGAATCCATGTACATCATAACGTTAGATGCATAACATTTGTATTATTTCTACTTTTTAGGCCTTTTACATCATGACATGTACATGCAGTTTTCAGATGTTTATTATTAGTGGACCCTGGCGTAAGGATAAGACGGAGGTCGTCCTGTGCAAAGCTCTTCTTTCCAATGCGGCGAAATGACTGCGGCCAATTACCAGGAGAACAGAGCGTAATTATTGGAGAGGGATCGTGAGGAGAAGTGGACTGTTCAGATCTGCAAAGCTGCACTTCAATAAGACGGAGCCCTGAAAGTCATTCTCGCTAAGTCTCTATCTCACGTCGTTGTTAATTAAATTGCCCCGCCAGTAGCTTTTCAACAAGTAATCCATCTCGGTGTCAAACAGGGGGTCAGAAGTTAGCGCTGGGGAAGACCGACTTGGTTCTTTAATGAGTCTTCTGGAAAATATTAAGCGCTTTTGCTGGGTTAAAAATGTGTGATATGAGATTGATTCTTCGTCAAAATCTTAAGGAAGAGCCAAGATTTTGATATTGACATACTTACATATAGAGGCTTTCTATACCATCCATTGCATTTTGTACAACATAACCAACACGGTTTCAAGTCAGCCTTTAAGTTTAGAATACATTAACAGTCGGCGGAGATGTTGTGTAGCACCTAGTTTGAGTTGTGCAAACCGCTGCAGGCTGTAAGCACACCTGAGAAGATTTTATACATCTTTAAATAACACGGCTCTGCTTGGAAAATTGCCTTCAAAGCAAATGCAATGAAAAGTAGGGGTTTGCAAACCTATATATTTACCTTACTGAGGGAAACTTATAATTTTGTACTGCTTGTTGGCAATGTGCAGGAGATAAAACTACAAAAGCACATTATAGGCCTCTACACACCCGTGCATTTGTGTATATCAAAGAATCTTAACGACAAGGAGTAGAGTTTCTTCTAAAGAGCAAAAAAGATAGTTTGAAGTTAAGGGGTGCAACTGCTGTACCAACATTCTTCTAAATATCTGATTTCTGGGATTGTGGAAGAATGTAAGTCAAACGGGTTCAAAATGACAAGAGGGTGGACAAATGATGATTATTTGTGCCTTTTAAGACACACGACGTACATAAGAAATGATTTTCTATTGACATATTTGCTTTTTTTATATTTGATAACCTGACACAGCATATAAAAATAGCACAAAACACACATGCAACTGAAACATCAAACATTTGTACTTTGTGGCAGCGTGCGCGCATCAAAATAGGATTTATTTCTTCACGAGTTGTTCTTTGGTTTAAGAGACATTGATTCTCTCGTGGCAGGAACTCTCAGGTTAGCGGCTGACATATTGAGGACGGGATGAAAGCTTGCTCGTGTTTGGCAGGGGAACTGAGAAATCCACATTTTTCTGTACAAGTCCGCGGATAAACAATTTAACGTCGCTTGTTTAGCAGCGTCGAAGCACAAACCCGTGCAAATGCACTTTGGGCGACAAAGACGTTTATCGGCCCAGGAAATGTGATGTGATGTTGTGAAGTGGACGAAGATGATTTAGTGTCACACGCTTCACACGAGTTCTGAGTTTTGCGTTGCGTGTCAGTCCCAAAGGCCTGTAGTGTCTGACCCAAGGGTGGTCGCGTGATGCCAAAGGTGCATGTATTACAGTTCAGCAATGGACATTTAAGGACAGAAAGAGCCTTATTAAGATGTACGCATAGACTGTCAACAGTTTAATCCTTTAATAAAGAGAAGGGCTTTGTCCAGATTAGAAAGTCTGAGCAAAGAAAAAGCCGAGCGCTTCATTTATCCGATGCTGTCTCGTATATGTGAACAAACCTGATGTTAAGCTTTGTGGGCGAGAAGGTAGGTGTTGGTTTATGTGTGCCAAACCTCGCTGCCATGATGCTGGGGTTTTTAAGATGGTTGCCAGGGGCGTTGATGCACAGTTGCTAAGGTGATCTATCATTTTTTTACTTTGAATAGGGTTGCCAAGTGGTTGCTATGAGTTACATATAATATTTGTTGCAAAGCATCCCCAATTATTTAAGGCCAAAAGATTTGGATAACGTACAGCAATCTCTCCGAAAATGAATAGAGCACTCTGTGTTAAGAAGCTGTGGGATTTTATACATCATTCATGTTTGTAAAACCAAAGTTTTTAGTAACTCACGTGAACATTTACATGTAAAAACTCCTTTCACGGGCTGATGTTACATCAGAATTACTAATGGTAACCCATAATTTGTTTTTTATTCTTTATTGATCATCCCAGCAGCTTTGCAGTTAAACTCAAAACACATTACTTTAAAAGCAATATTTGACAACCCGTGATTTTTTTGCCATTGTGATGCGATCAATTATACATCAAAAAGTTAACTTTAGCAGTAAATGTGCTTGCTTTAACAAACAGACGCTCTTCAGTCTACATTTATTCTGATGCGTTGGAATAGATTTTGGCTTTTATAATCAAGACTTGCGTCTGCCAAGATTGAGATCATTCTTTTACCGAACAGCCCTACAGCGTCCATCAGGTTGAGGTCTAACTGAAAAAAACCTTTCCCCTGCATTAATGGACAGAACCATTAGAAACCTTTAGTCCCGCCATGGGTTATGCAATACAACACCTAACATCTGAAAGCCCTTCTGGAACCTATGTAAAACTCACAGTCCAAATGTATCATTCTAAAGGGATTTTGTAACCGTTTGAGCAAAAAAAATCATACAATCATGTTATGAAATCACATTCGGAACATGGATGAGTTATTTTAGGTTATATAATTACTTTAAATTAAATTGAATTAAAAGGGCATTTCTATAGGCCTTGTCTATTTCAGTCCAGAATCTGCACGCGTAGACAAATCGTTCTGTTCTTGTCCTTTCCCATACTGTACACACATGTTGGCACACAATTGTTTGCATTCATGATGTATGAGCGGTGCTTCTGATCTTAGGAGGTCTTCAGACAATAGGAACCGACAGCTACAAACTTGCATGTCAACATGCATTTCTGTCCGTGACTGATAACACACACTAGTGTAAGCGTTCTGCCGTAAAGGAATGATTTGTCAGTACCTTGCGGTTTCTGATAGGAAAATATCGAGTCTGCGATTCAGTTTGTGTTCTCAGATCCCTTGATAAGTTAATAGAGCATTATTTATCACAATGTAATGCACGCGCAAGCTACGGATTTGACTGTGCGAGGCGATTTCTAGATGAAGATAAATGTACATGCAGTGTTTAGAATGAAGTATTAAATAGACCCTTTTATTAATTATATTGTTTGATCCTCAACTATACATAAATCCTATTACTTTTTGTATTAAATCCTATACAAAGAACGCATTACACTGAAAAAAGGATTCATTAAATTTATTCAATTTCTTTAAGGTAATCTGTCACAATCAATTCATTTGATCTAAATTTAATCAAACAAATTTAGTTGAATTTAACTAATTTTATTTACCTTTGTATTACAACTTAGGAATTACAAACCCAAAATATTTTTTCGGAGCATGTTTCATTCTTTATACAACGAACAAACGATTTACTATAGTAAACCCCGATACTTTACATGAAAAATATCTACTGTTTAAAAAGACCAAATAAAGAAAACTCCAGGGATAGAATGAAAATGTCTGGAGTTTTCACCTTGAACCCGCTGAGTCATGATTTAAATACATATAGAACTATACTGAAATTTGAAACACATGAAAACTATTGAAATGTATGAATTAAAATCAAAGAGTGAATTTAAATGATTAGAATTAGTACAAATTAATTATGCTTAATTGAATTGGGGCATCACCTTTTTTGTTCATTCTAAATGAATTTATCTTATTCATATGGCTTGTATTTAAAACACAGGATTCCCATAAAACCAACTCATTTTTTATTTAAATTTCAAACTAAATGTAAATGTTTCAAACTATTGAAATTGATTTATGCTTAGTTTACTTAAGGCGAAACTAAATTATTATTTTAAAATGAATTCAATTTACTCAATTGGCATGGAATTTAAAACACATAAAATTCACATAAAACCAACCACTGTTTATTCATTTAAATTAAAAATTGAATTAAAATGACTTAAACAAGCAACATTTAATTATGCTTCATTTAATTAGTGTATTAATGTGTCAGTGTATTATTTCTTTTATTTCTTTTGTTGTTTTTTGTCTTTCGTTAAAAACATGTGAATTGGTCTCGACCCTAGTTAACACTTATTGGTCAAACGGTTAGTCTACCATTGTTGTTCAACTCGGCTGACAGTCCCTGCATCACGGCCGGTGATGAGATGACATCATGTGAGTTCAGTTACTTCCCTAACGGATCTCTGACATCACGTTACTGAAGGAACTGGAGGACTACAATCCCGACGTTTTCTGTAGTCCAAGACATCTGATAAATCGCTTTAACGTGAATGCCACAGCTACAGGGTCACAACTGTGTCCCTGCCTGGATGACTAGCTTTTAACCGTCACAAATTGTCAAATACCTGCGATTGAAAAATGTGGTGACCAGTAGGTGACCCCTGGGGGGGTGAGAGCGCTTCATTTCTCTGATCGATTTGGTATCAGTGACCCGTTGAGCTCTGAAATACCAGCGACTGTTCTTTTCGCCGCTCGGATGGTTATTTGACATGCTGAAAGATCAGCATATCTGAGTATATTTCTCAGAAACAACACATAATCTATTTGCAGCCTTTTATTCTATTGTTTCGTTGGGGGTGCCTAAGGAAATATTTGGGAATATTCCATGTGACTGGTGCGATTGAACTTGCGTTTAACAACATACGTGCCTGTGATCATTAGCCGGGTCTTACCGCAGACTTCAATCTTTTAAGAGTAGATCACTTTTTATACGCTCCCTAGCTGTCAACCTTACATTCCTAAAAAAGACATGAACACGAGAGATCT
The DNA here is from genome assembly GCA_033220385.1 of Triplophysa yarkandensis. NCBI lineage: Eukaryota > Metazoa > Chordata > Actinopteri > Cypriniformes > Nemacheilidae > Triplophysa > Triplophysa yarkandensis. The sequence goes on along the minus strand of JAWHQN010000172.1, from coordinate 243,384 downwards.
TTCATCTCATTTACACGTGGCTCTAAATCTGTGCCGTCTCAGGACAAGATAAAAGCAAATAAGCGAAGAAACGCTCCAGACGGATGAGAGCTGTAAAATAGTCGAGGCGATGAGCGGCCTTTTATTCTACAGCATTTGAAGCTTTGTTTACTTGCAAGGCCATGGCGGGTACGCCCTGATACTATCAGTTATCATATCTGAGAAAACTGTTTTCATACGCTTGTAAAGTGAAATCTCAAGGCCAGTAACACGTTGCCTCTGAGATGTCCGCAACGCTGACCCTCCTCCAGGGACATGGGGACGTTTAACAAACGTGACTGATGTAACATGGCAAAATGGGTTCAAATGGATTTGGTTTGCTGGGAGTCCGTCCTGAGGTGCTGGCTCGCTCTCAGCCGCCCGACTCAAGCAAACGAAATTATCCAGATCGGAAACATCTGCTTTTCTCGGCTAACATTACATCCTCTTCCAGGAATGGATGAGATGTCCGTTAAAGGCTTTGACTTCATGACATGGGTTATTTTAAATAGATTTCTTCGTGTGTTGACCAACAAAGGCAGTGAAGGTGTGTTTGTGCAAAGAAGGCCGCCGGACATGTTGTGTAAGGGCCTATTACAGATAATGAACACAACCTCGTGCAGAATTCTAGGAAGTGGAGAGTCATCATGCAAATGTTGTCCATCTAGTGTGTATTAAAATCTGTTTTCTCTGGTGAGTAATGGACGTTCTGCTGCTGGTTAATTACCGACCAAAAGTGGACTGTCATGATCATCGGACCGAGAGAAAATGATGCTGTGATGATGAAATATGTCTTGGGCCCGATTCACAGCGCCTATTAGCATTCATCACGGCTTATTTTGATTGTAAAATGAAACAGATCACAGATCACGTTTCGCGTTTTCTCCTGTGACTACTTCAGATCATATATTAGAGTCTTTGATTATATGACGACTTTCTTCAATCACTAAATTTGCTTTCTTGGTGTTGATAAAATGCAAAGGGAAAAATAAAATGCTTAAAGCTTTAATTGAATTGAATACTAAAATTGCATTTGATATACAGTTCTATATAATATATATTGGAATTTCAATTACTATTAAATACGTTTTTAATCAATTGTAATTTAAACATTTTACTGTACATAATTGCCATTGTTATTGTAGGTTTTATTCCACAGTACATCCTTAAAGTATACTTAGTTTCATTTAAATATATACAATACAATATAAACAATTTAATAAAAACGCATATATACAGTGGACATTGGCAAAACAAATATAAAAATGTGTGTATAAATACATAAATAAATAGATAAATCACACAATAGAGTTTTAATATAGAGTTATTCAGGTAATCTTAGTATGTTAACTTTAAAGCTGATCCTAAAATCACTAAAGGAAAAATGATACTATGTCAAAATTTGAACATGAAAATTAATTATTATGTTAAAACCTTAAATGAAAATGTGCATTTTTCACCCTTATGTTATTTTTAACCTGCACGATTTTTTCTTCTGCTGAACACATAAAAGATATTTTGAACAATGTTTGTAAATGAATGGTAGTCCATTCACTTTGATTGTCTAGACACAAACCTGTGCAGGATCAGTTGGTCCCGCTGTTGTTCTTTAACCAACATTCTTCAAAATATCTTTGCGTTCTGCAGAAGAAAGTCAAACTACTGAGTGAAAAAAGATGAAAGTCTCACCCTCATTTCAATATTAAATGAATATGAAATTGGTTTGATTTTAATCAATGAAGTTATATTTTTCTTTTATTGTATAAAGTCAAACTTTATTTTTCATAATCATTTGTGGTCCAACTGTATATGGTACAGAATCGAGTATTGACAGGAAGTTAAGCGGTGCTTCTCTATGTACCTTGATACATCAGAATTGATTCAAACCTCTATTAAACACTTTCCATGTGTGATCGGATCCTACTGGATAAGTATATACTAGATGTACATGCTGGGTTGTGTTCCCTATGGTGTATTGCATTTCCTTCAAAATATTATAACACTTAAGGATGTATAGTATTGCAGTAGATTTTATTATCCATCTTTATCTATCGTCTGAACATGACCTTGTAAACAGTTGGGTAATGTGTCTATGAAAAACATCTTCTGCTATTATGATTTATTTTTATCTGATGCAATATACTATTTGGGCCACTTTATGTTGTGCGCTAAAAAGAAAGCATCATAAACACGTGTAACCACTGGAGTTTTATTATTTACACACTTGTAAGTGTAGAGGTTTAATCGGGGTCATCGGGTTTGAACCCGTCCTGCTCTCAACATGAATCCCTTAAGAAGAGCGACAGGGCTCAGCATTGAGGAGTGTGTCGTGAGCTTATGAGGCTTATTGAGGTCTGTTGACATTTAATAAATAATTCAACATCTGTATATTTTTACAAACCGATGACAAACGGTTGGGACTGTAAATCATACTGACCAATCGCTTTCTTCTGTACCCGTTAAAGGAAAAACGCCATTTATTAAGAAAGTCAAGTATATCTATCCCACTGCCTCTCCTCTGATGTTCAGCTCCGGACGTTAAAAATGAGCGATATTTTTCGTCCTGGGTAGTTAAGGGGTTTTTCAGCAGCACCTGCGTTCCTGTTTTCCGTCAGTGAAGTCCGTGGGGGTTTGGGGTGTTGTGGTTTTAGAATGAGGTGTTTGTGTTTTGCGGAGAGCAGGATTGTGAGAGTACACAGATGGGGGAATGAAAAGTGGGTTGTCTTGCTTTAAACTTGCCCCCGTTTGGCCCGCACAGATGTGAGGCCTATATTCACATGATGTCTCTATCACAGAGGTGGTCCCGGGGGGGTGGATGGAAGAAATCCTGACCAATGTTATAGTGCTGGATGAATATAAAGATGCAATTTGGTCCCTTAATTACAATTTAAATGTTATTGTAGAAGCGAAATTGTGTATTTTTAGTTTTCGTTCTTGATAAACACAGTGCACAGTGTGCAGAATAGCTTTTGATGTCATAAAACGGCACATTTTAACATCTGGGGGTTAAAATGATTGTTTAACTGAATTATGAATTCTACCGTCATTTACCTCCGTTTATATCAAACCTGTGCGGCTTCTTTTCGTCTGCAGAACACGAAAGAAGATATTTTGAAGTATGTTTACCAGAACCCGTTCACTTGCATTGGTTTTGTGTTCTTTAATTGAAGTGAATGGGCGCCACTGCTGTTTGGTTACCCACATTCCTTCAAATATCTTCCCTTGTGTTCTGCAGAAGAGAGAAACGTATTCAAGATTGAATGACAAGAGGATGAGCAAATGAAAGTACATATATTTGGGTAAACCAGCACTTTGAATCTATTAGACATATCTGAATAGATTCCCAGTCTGCATTTGCTTCCATTAACAAATCCAGCATCTCTCAGAAATAGTCACATTACTGAAGAAAGATTTGTTCTGAAAGCAGTTTTATGTCGACTGCCTGCAGTTAAATGACCTGTAACTGGAAAGCTGCGGGTCTCGGATCTCTCTTCATTTTTCACAATACTTCTCATGCCTCGGCGCCCTCTCTTCATCTTCATCGCCGTAGCTTTTTTGTTCTCTAACCCCTTTGTGTCTTTCTTCGCGTCTGAGCCAGATGCTAAAAGCGGTAGCGTGGATGGCAGCCCCATGGAGGCCGTGCCGCCCGGTGTTAATGGTGATTAATGGAGAAGAGAGAGAGGCTTTGGCACCTCCTGCTCCTGCGAGGAAACCCTCGAGGTCCGAGGCCAACACAACGCCTTCCTTTAAACGTCTGGCAAAGCGAGCTTATGAATCCTACGTGATGCATCAAGACGCATCTCTTTTTTTCCATGCAGATGCACAGGTAACTAGCACAGTGGAGGCTCTGTTGCGAAACTTCGTGAGCTGTCTCGGTGTGTTGTGGTTGGGAGGAAACGTTGAGGAGCTCAAATTGGTGAAGGGAAAAGAGAGAGATGTCGGAGAGCAGATAGCAGACGCCTCCTCCATACCAGCTGCCCAACACTTACAGCAATTATATCCACATCTCCGGCGCGGCTGGACACACACACACACACACACACACACACACACACACACACACACACACACACACACACACACACACACGCACGCGCGACACAACATCAGTGTGGTTGCTAATCAAACCACACAGCTCACTCCCGCTGTGACAGAAAGCTTTTAGTTGGAGTGGGGGGTCTTAGCGGGCACTTGTTACGCAGTTGCCAGGGAAACAAATTGAATCCGGTAATGCATAGAAAGTATATTTTGCATATTGCATGAAACTCGTACCTCCCCCCAGGAATCTCTTTGACGGAACGCTCTTGAACAGTCTAGATAATTTCATATAAGGAATATGTAGGTCAAGAAAAAAAGCAAGGTATATTATAATTGTTCAATTATTGTGGAATTTTAAATGAAAATCTTAATTTTTTTTACCCTCATGCAATTTCAAACCATTCTAAAAGATATTTCCAATAATGACAGTTACAAAGCCAACATATTGTTCTTCCATGGTAGAAAAACATTTCCCAAAATATCTTCTTATGTGACACAAGAAAAGATTTTTTGAAGAAATGTTGGGGTACTTGCACGTCTTTTCTTGCATTGGTTTCATGTCCATTACAATGGAAGTGAATGGGTGCCAATAACCAACATTTCTCCAAATATCTTATTTTGTGTTCTGCAGAGAGAAAGTTATACAGGTTTGAAATATATTTTGAAGAATGGTACCCATTTCCTTTCATTGGTGTCCATCGCCATAGAAGTAAATGGGTGCCAGTCACCCGCATTTGTCAAAATATCTTCTTTTAAGTTCTGCATAGAGAAATTTTGAAGGTTTTGAAATGACAAAAGTGCAAGTACATAATTTATTTTTTGGGAACTATCCCTTTAAAGTGCATGTAATGTGGACAGTAATACACATTTTGGTCTCTTACAGTGGACAGTTTTTTTTTTCTCAATTCAGCTCAGAAGAAAACAGCTCTCATTTTGCTCTCGCTTCACCTCGGGCTTTAATTGGAGAGTGGGTGATTTCCTGTTGGTGGGCCATTGATTTTTATTTGCATAGTTATTTGTTGATGGATTTGACACCGGTGGCGTGATATTGATCTTACAGAGGAGCTCACGAGTGTAAGTGATCAGTGTTTATAGCAGAAAAGAAGGGGAACATGAACCCCACACACATAAAATGAAAAGGTTCAATTTTAAAACGAAAATCACCATTGGAGCGAACCGAAGGAATGGGGCGGGGGGTAATTATAAAACCTATTGGCTTGGCTCATGAATTTTAGTTGTGCAGCATAATAAACGTTAACTTGTGTTCCCATCTGATTTACTGAGTGGCAGATGATGGTGAATGGGCATGAGCCATTACAGGATTATGGCGTATCGCTTGGGCATAGCGGTTTTGTGAAAGAATCCGCTTGGTGTTCGTTTTTTAAGGTGGGGTAACCGACTTCAGATACTGCATTAGAAAACTTAGATCGGGCTGAGTACCGATAAAAAATTTGTAGTCGATTGATAGATAGATTGTACACTAAAAAAAGGTTTTATGCTTTACTATTAAATTGACATTTTTTGTTTTTTTCAAGCTATTTTTTTTTATTTTAAAATATTGTCTTAGTGTAGTTGCTACAATCTTTACATGAATTAAAGTTCAATCATAATAGCTTAAAATTCATGGTTGACAATACGCACGCAATATTAAAGCTTTGATTAAATAATCAAACAAAGATATTTCTGTCGCATTCCTCTTGGCATGAACACAACCTTTTGTTCTATTTAAGCAAACATGTTTCTCTTAGCATCTTAGTTTAATTGTATTTAATGCGTGTGAAATCCGTTAAGGAAGGGTTAAGTGGTTGACCAAAATAATGCTTTCTGCACACATTTCTCGTGATCCTGTTTCCATATTTCTAGTGTCCTTATGGTGCACTTCCGATAAACCTGTGAAGATAAAAGGCTTTAATGGATTATCTTCAGTGTTAAAATAATAAGAGTAAAGTCTTTATTTTTTAGTCTGTTGAGCTACGACTGGCTTAAAGCCCTAAACTTGAGTTGGTGCTATAGATTTGGTTATTGTTATCGTTTCTGAATGTGCCTTTATCTTTCGAGGCCTCGACAGAAGGGTCTGAAAATCCTTGGTTCACTTCATAGGAAAGCATTTGACCCAGCCACAGAGTTTAACACAGCTGAGCTAAAGTCGTCTTGTCATGTCAATCAACCCATGTGATGTTTTCTGTCGGCTGTGAACATCGACTGTCAATCACTTGAGCCTGAAAGATTTGTAGTTTTGTGTGTATACGTCAGGCTTATGTACTCTTTGTGACATTCAGGTGTGAATATATAGCAATGTGTTTATTGATTTGGTTTGGGGAGAATTGAAGTGCTTTGTTATAAAATAAAGCTTGTAATGGTCTTATGTTCAAATGGAAGTTAAAGAATATAGGGCTGGTCGATTATGATTAAAAAATATAATCAGGATAATTTTGACTTTGGAAATTGTGTACATAGTATGTGTACTCCAATGTCGACTTTGGAAAATGTGTATATAGAATATAGTCAATTCAATAACAAATAGAATGATTACAAAATAATTAAATAAAATACGAATACATAGATTCAAATAATATTCATATTAACAATAGAAAGATGCCAAAACTGAATGCGGCTTAGTTGTCAAACTCAAGTATTTAGATTTTATAATTTTTGGAAGCCAAAATTGAAACTGAAGAACAATAAATTGCACAGTCCCTATAGGATATACTATAAGTTACATTTTAAATACAGTGAGGTATAGAAGTAAACATAAAAGATATTGAACAATACGACTTTTGATTTATTTTATTGTTTTTTTTTTAACAATAAAACCATTTTAAATTCTTTGTATAGGGTCTATTAACATCTACACAAACATGAATCCACAACCAACAATTATTATTTGGTAATCTGCTTTATTCAGATACAGTGTCAGAAATCTCATAACCGCAAGTTTTTATGTGACTTTTACTTACAAACCCAAGTTGAAAAACTGCTTGGTATGCTACATAAATTGCTTGATCACCCTCATGTCATTTCAAAACTCTACAAGTGTCCGTCTTCCACAGAACACAAAAGAAGATATTTCGAAGAATGTCCTTAAATGGCAACCATTTAAATGAATAGGGTTGTGTTCACAGAATCGAATGGATCACAGCATTGTTCGGATACCAACATTCTTCAAAATATACAAATTTACGTTCTGAATTACCTTAAAATGTAATCAATAAAAATTTTTTTAACTCACCTTAAGAGTGAACACATTTTGAAAACATTTGCTATTGTATGCTTATATATTTCTTTTATGTTGTTCATGTTAAAATGCATGTTAACAAATTTTAACAAATGTGTTCCCTATGTAACACTATGTCATGATTCAAAACATGGCTATACAATATAAAATGAACATTTATGGCTCATGATGCTGTATGGATGGTTTGAAGGTCCGGGGGTGTGACCTGTATGACACATCTGAAGTTATCTTAGAGCGACTCTCCAGCAGTTCATTCTTGTGTGGATTCGGCTTCCATGTGTGCAAGAAATTGTGGACCGCTATCTGCCAAGCTGCCTGTGTGTTCACATTCGCGTTTACTTTTTTGTCCACTTGTGTGTGCGCAAAAGCCATGTTTACCACCGAAAGTGGTATCAGTGGTTCTTTGGGTTGGAGTGAAAGATTGTCGGAGGATGTTGAGGTGTGCAAGGTCTTAAGACTGGGAACTGCACACGTGTGAGGAGGAAAAGCAAAGAGAGTCACGAATCACTACCTTGTTTTTATAGAGAAGAATCAAGCATTCTTCTAAAAGGAATAGTAATTTAAAAAGGGGGTATGTTATATTATTTTCTGAATTTACAGCATAATAACACACTGCCATACGCATTAGGGGGGTGAAATATGATTTCATGTAAGACATTATTTAGCCAGAAATGGCCTACGAAGAGCTCAACTGGAGAATCCCGGTCGAGCGAGTTATCGCACCATTAACCGGCTACCTCTCCGCACCTATCAGCACTGACACCGCAATGAGATTTTCAATGGAGAAATGGCCTTAATCTGTAATATTATGATGTTTAAGGTCCCGGCGTAAAAACCCAATTGAAAATCCCACGTGTGCTCAACCTTAGGCCAGAATCAACGGCTCGAACGAGAGCAACAAAAATAATTCCATCGTGGTTGTACCACATGTACCTCCGCACTTCACCAATGCGCTAATTTAGCCGGAGTCGTTTCAACTTCAATCCGCGGTAAAAATAAAGCGGTAGAGACGCAAGTGCTTAGCTTGTTAGCGAGCTCTCGTGTTGATATTGCCGAGGAAACGGGAAGCACTTGTGCTGATTGGATCTGGGATTTCACGATCGTTTAATTATGCCAAATTCCACGGAGAGAACGTCTTTGAGGAGCATCGGCAAAAATAGGCCTAATAACTGACAGAACGGGGGATTTTCGGAACCCTTTGGCAACGGTGGAAATAGTTGAAAGAGCGTTTGGATGCTATGACTGCCAAAAACATTTTATATGAATGTCGATGAACAATAAGTCACAAAACGATGCGCTGAGGATATTTGCATATTGTATTGTGCCAAGATTTCGATTTTTGAACGAACCTTGAAGATGCCTTAAGATTTAAGAAAGGAAGAAATTATAAGGAAGATGTGACAGATTTTGGCCTATTTCTCAGACTGTCACTTCTGCTAATTTAATTTTCACACTTTGACTTGTTACGGTTGACATGAGGCATGATGCATCTCGTGCATTTCTTCACAACTTTTTTATTTCAGGTTCTACGAGCTATTTGCGTTATTTTAGTCATACGTTTTAAATCAGGTTGATTATTGACAGTCTTGAAGCTTAATTTGCATATCTTGAACACGAAACCTTTTCTTGTGAGACGGCGGCGGAATCGCGTTTAAGCAAGTGTAACAATTTAATGGTTTTGGTGCGTTTAGGTTTTAGTCTTGGCTTTCTGTGTAGATGAGCTCAGCAAGCATCTTGTCGGCAGTAAATTTTGGGAGGCCGTGTGAGAGGGTACAAAGCAATGTCACGATGTAAAATTCTGTAGGATCTTGAAAACAAGCTTCCTTTTTCTGAAGCAGGTATACAATGATAATGTTTTATTATTTTGTGTCTCACAACACTGTCCTTGCAGTCAAGTCATCATTTACTCAAACCGCAATTTTTTTCATTGTTTATTCACGTACGTTTTTCAATAAACCTGTATGACTTTTGCAAAACATAAATGAATATAAAAAAATGTTTGCAACCGAACAGCAACATCACCCATACAAATATTATCTTGTATTCCCTTAAAAGTGAATAAATTGAAAAATTAAATACGTTCTCTTAGTATGTCAATATGATATGATGTCATAACTGTACTTTATACATGCATAACGGGTATGAGCCTGAAAACCTAATGGAAGTTCAATATGTTAAAACCCAAATCAAATCCTCCCGAAAAACAAAACGGACTGAAATTGTCTAAATTGTGATTTCCGTGTCTAAAGGGTAAAAGTGTTCTAGTTTAACTAGCTGTTGGGTTGAATGTGTGATATCTGGAGCATCTCCCGAACAGAGCTTTCATTCTCTTATCTATGCATGAGACCTGTCTGGCCACAGGCGCGACTTACGCTCATTATAATACACTGACCTCAGAGGTTTCTTAAACTGGAGTTCTTTCACACCGCAGGGAAGGATATCATGAACATTTTTAATCTGTAAAAAGGGAATATTAGGTCTCATCTTCCCGCATACGTGTAATTTACATACATGATGAGTAATGTTAATTCAATCATAGAGATGTAGTTTAAGGGATATTACTGTATTTGTAAAAGGTAGAATCATTCTGTATAAAAGAGAGAAAGAGAGTTAATATCTCCACGATGGTGTTAAAATGTCAGACCTCTTTGGAATCGTTGAACTGTTCGGGACTCAATGGTGCCATCGTGTTCTTAATTTACCGTCACGATTTAAATGAGGTTGATAAAGAACAAGAGGGAGTGAGACGCTCGTTCCTCACACATGGAGATGACACATCTGTTCCTCTCCACTAGAGAGACCTTGACTACTCTCCAATATTCACCTCTTCTCACAATTGGTGCACATGGGGGTCTGCAAATGAGCAGTTTCTCAAGGGCCGTCCTTGAGTATAATACCGCTTATAAATACTTACAAATTCAAAAGTCATAATGATCTGATCTGTTCAAGTGATCGTGTCATTTCATTTAGTTTTTTTAAATGAGATTGAATGCTTTATTTCGGATGTCTTAAAGGGAGAGTCACACTTTAATACAGAGCTGTGCAGATATCTTAGGAATGTCAGTATTTTCTTTGGTTCAATCGTTTGCAGTAGTGTGTGAATAGAAATAAAAGTTGACATTTCTTATCATTTATTTTGTCATTATTTTTAGATTAGATTAGATTAGATTCAACTTTATTGTCATTGCACATGTAGGATACAAGGCAACGAAATGCAGTTAGCATCTAACCAGAAGTGCAATAAGCAGTAAATACAGGATATATATGTATATATACAATAATTATACAGAATATATGAATATAGATAAGTATTATGGACAGATTTACAGGTTAATATACAGGCAGATATACAGGCAGGTGTGCTATGAACATCCTATACATTAAGTACAAGTGTATGTACACTTTAGACAGAACTATAAACATAATTTACAGGTAAACATAATTTACATTATTTGTAATAATCCAGTGAGAATTTTTTTGCCCGACTTTGAAGAGACTTCTCATAGTACTTTAGCTTTGCAGGTCTTGAAGCGTCTTGAAGACATGAACACAGGTCTTCTAGATTTAGTCTGTTCATATTTGTTCTCTTTTTATCATGTAATAATAAATAATGACACCAGATCTGTGTGCATTGTCACACATCTCGTGCATTCAAAAATCTTACGGGATTATTACATATAATGCCAAAACGAAAGTTTAAAAATGTACACTTATGTTTTCTAATGACACACTTCTTTAAATAAAATGAGTAACTAAACATTTTATGGGGCGAAACATGCCTATGAATTTTGCATAGTACTGTGCATATTCTTCACATATAGTGCATAGAATTTACACGGAAATTTAATTCGGAAAAATAGGAATTGAAGTATTTTGAAATTGTCTTGAGTTGTTTTAGAGTGAATGTAAGTGGCTAGTAGGTCATTACAAATGTTGTGGATTTAATTCCCGGACATACTAGATTTTTGAAGCGGTTATGATGACTGGATTAAAGCATCTTTTTCAAAAATGCAAGCGAAAAAGTAAATAACAGCAACACGAGTCAAGGCGCCATAGAGCGCAGAAAACTTGAGATTCGTGGTTCTGTTTACCGAGGCTTTTGAGGGTAAAGCGTTCTCTTCATCTCTGCCTGATCCATTAGCTGAAGAGCTCTACTCGACCCCATCTGTGCTCCATAAATCAACACACAAACGGATGTTACCCAGCCCGCCGGCTTGGACGGCATATAAACTCATTGAAAATCATTAGTTAATACGTCTAATATAAGAAAGTCCAGTCCATTTTTATGACGTTTCGCTTAGCACATGATGATTAAAAACAACTACACACATTTGTAAAACCATTAAACTATTTGTAGATCTATCGGAGATATTACTTAGTAAATACAGTCTCGTGAAACATCTTAGAACTTTTATACTGAGTACATGAACTGAAATGAGGTTCACTGCTGGGTCAGAAGATCTTTGGCACTGTTTAGAAAATTGTTTTTTGAGAATATCGCATTAGATGAAATGAGTGGTAACAGAAAATATATGTTTCTGTAGTTACTAGACTTTAATTCATTTTAAAGGCTTTAGCCATTTAATCATATTTTTGAGTTTAGTTCTTATTAAAGATGATGCCCATTCCTCGATTCCAATATTTTATATTGTATATTTTTATGTATGTTATAATAATAGTGATTATCATCATCCTCATCCTCATCATCATCATCATCATCATCATCATCATCATCATCATCATCATCATTATCATCGTAATTGTCATTTATAAATGTAACAATTTACTATAAACATCTTGAAACAGAACTTTTCTGGCAGGATATAGAAGCGAGAGGAGAGAATCTCCTTCGTGTTAGTGTGGACCGTTATGGCATCGATGCTTCTGCACAGTGGCAGTTTGTCAAATGTGATTTGTATATAAAATGGGCCAGTGGTTCGATAGATCTTAATCTGGTCTAAAAAACGCAGCGGTATGTGGAACTGCACTGTCTGCGCAAATAAAATTCAGATTATTGTAGGTCACTGAATTAATTCGGTGTGCCAATCAGAAGAGGTCCTGGTGGGACTTGCGTGCATGTGTGGCTCGGGTCGCATTTATCCACAGCGTTGATCCAGCGGTTGGCTGTAAATTAAGACTTCTATTTTCCTTTCCTGGAAGAGCAACCCATTTATCAAACATCTGCGCGTGCGTTCATTCGCTTATTTCCACAGCGGCTGCTTTTTATCCGTCTGGAGGACGTGAAAAATTGACCCCTGTAGACGTCGCAGACTTGCCAACAGGAAGCTGGCCAATTTAGGAGGTGGAAAGTCCATTAAAAGATTAATTTAAGGAAGTGACTGAGCCCCTTGTGGACTTATTAGAAGCTCATCAGAATAAGGCGTGTGAATTTGATTTATGAGCCAAGATGTGCTGAAATTCGACAGGCATTTATCATTAAAAGTGTAGTAGCTTGAATTTTTTTTGGGTTTTGCCTCATGACCATTCAAACATTAGTATAAGCATCCATTAACATTCTCATTATTTGAATGGGAGTTGTGTGGCTTAGGCCAGTTTTTTCAAGACATCATGTTACAAAAGCTGTGTCCCAAACCGCATACTATGACAGTGGTAACTGATTTAAAATAAGTACCTTCATAATGACCGTTACAATAATACATTGTAAATAGTATACATATGTACATTACATTACATTTACATTTTGTCATTTAGCAGACGCTTTTATCCAAAGCGACTTACAATAGTCGAGGAGACAATGAAGCGGTAAATAGCCGATACAACAATAGATGAACAAGTACTACAACAATGCTACCGAGTTCCACAGAGAGCGAAGTTACAAAATAATTAATTTATTTTTTTATTTTTTTTTGATAGAGTGAGTAGTTAGAAAAGAAGTGAGTTAGTGAGTTAGGTGTAGCCGGAAAAGATGAGTTTTTAGGTGTTTTTTAAAGATAGAGACCGAGTCTGTATATATATATGTATATATAGTATAAAGTATGTATGCGTAGTTCGCATTGCATTCGAACGTCCTACATCCACCATGTTTTGTTGTCACGTGACCCGTATGATCTTTGAACTACAACGTACTAAGGGCAACCTAGGCGTCAGTACAAACCTCATTTATTAAGGAAAAATGCATTCATCTGTACTTAAATTTAGAAACAAACACCGCTTGAAAATGTTCCGTTATTTGTATTTGATTAACTTTTGAACTTTGACAGTTGATCAGGTCCTGTTGCATCCTGGGCTAGAGAAATGTTGAATACACACTCACGAATCTCGGCGGAAGCAATAGACAATCCGTGTATGTCTCGCCAACTATTTTGTTAATACTGAGAGTTTTGGACATACTACTAATTTTCGTCAACTATACAGTATGGTGGTGGGAATTACGATCCCAAATGACCAAACATGACCTCATGGAAGTGCTGATTGGCTAATAGTGTTTTAATCCCACAACCTGTCAATAGCTAAATAAATAATTTAACTGCATTAGGTTTAAATAAATATTTATTTATCAAAATGTTTCAGAATGCTTTTACTTTTGAATATCCATCAATTGAGAAAAATGTTTTGCCATCTGAATGACCAAAACCAGACCGAATTTGTGATAAGCCGAACACTGACACTTCAAACAGCCGCCTCCGTTCTAAAATAACACCGCTTGGTCTCTCACCCCACAATTAGATGTTTTCAAGCTACCCTTTTAATATTTATTATCGTTCGATTGGCGGCAGGATGGCATTGCACCTTTAATGGCCGTCTCCATTATTAATGCTCATGGCACTGTGTTGGCATTTTGGGAAGGCAGAGTTTGTCATTATATGCTTTTAGTAACGATTTGCTGTCAGTGGTGAACGGCGACGTTCGTTCGAGTCTTTGAAAGGAGCTGACCGACCCTGTTACTCTCAGCCCAGCGCCCCGCCCCCTCTCCACATGGCTGGAGTGCCATCTCTCTGCTTCTGTGCCTGTTGACCCCTGCAACTCTTCACAGCGTCCCCATGAATTATTAGAAAGTATTGTAATATTTCTTGCGCCTCACTTTGACAGGACGTCGGCAATAAAATAAATTTCAATGTTATTCCCAACACAAATCAACGCGTGAAATATTCTGCCATCACATCACAGCGCGTGATCTGATAGCACCCCAGACGCCCGCCGCTGGTGTTTGTCTCTCTGTCTCACTTAGTGCGGCCCTGTTTAATATTCCATCATATCAAATTTAATCTGTGGACGCTGCTCACCAGTCGATATCAAGAAGAAAGATGAAAACCATTGCAGCGTTTCTGAGCTCCAGAGTGTGCAAAAGGGCAGACAATATCAGAACTGATCCTTATAGCACTTGTTTGTGAGAGGAATGTTGTGTTCGGTTAGACTGACGGGACTTTTTATTATTTTATTCATAAGGTATTGATTGAATTGTGAGATGTTTTTTTTTACAGTAACTGAAAAATAACAGTTGAAATGGCTAAAGCATTGTTTTCTTACAGGAAACAGATGCTGTGTTGCAAACCTTTGAAACCATTAAAGCGAGAATAATGCTTTCAATTGTTTCAATGGTGATTATGACAGTATCTAGTTTGTGATGGATTCTATTGGCTGGATGTTAAACCCTATTGGGGTAATGCCCAAAAAAAAAATTGTATGATGGTCTTAATGAAGAGATCTGATGGTTTCTGATGGTACTTTTTGGAAACGTATTTGTAATGGTTTCTATTGAGTTTCTATTTTATTCAACACAATGCGCAAAACGCACTAATAGAAATAATTTTGAAATGGAAATAGAAAAAAACGAATCGTTTATAATAGTAATTTAAAGGAAACAAAATCGCCCTTGTAGTTTTTTGCTTTTATAGTTTTATTCAAAATAATATGATTACACATGATTAAAGTTATGTGCATCATGAATGCCGATTAATAATCTGGACGACTTACATAGTTTAATAGCAGTCGCTTTTACATAAATTGCAAGAAAACCCATAAAAGTGTGCATGAGCAAATGTTTTGTTGTCGCATTTTGTTTTTGCAATCACCATAGACGTCCAAATATCAGTTATACACGGTGCATGGAAATGATGTGATTTATTGAAATGATCCGTGTACCATATGGACACATTCTGCTAAGCAGACTTTCTAATCGACAGATGGGGTTAAAAATCGTAATCTTCCCGCATTGGAAGGATTTTGGGCATGTAAGATGCAGTATGGATCCTGATCCCGTCATTTCATCCGAGCAGCTTGTTTTTCAGCCTTGTGATTGAACTTCAGTCAACGCTGAAGATTTTTTTCTTTTGATGAAACCTAATGGACCGGACGCTCAACCCCATGCGTCTCGAAATATCCCGATTATTCATTTTAACTAGTTATTGTGCAGAAGGTTTGTAAAGTTACGTGTGACCCTGATCTTGCTCTTGTCAAGTGTATGTCTTGCTTCATTAGCCGGCCTGCTGCTGATGTCTCTTTTGGTCGGGTGGCTGTTTGTTTGACCTTGGCACAACTAAGCGCACATTTACACCTCATTAGCACAAGGGTAGGAGAGGCCAGACGAATGCCCTCACACTGCCCGGCTTTAAACAATTATTTTAATGCAAGTTTGTCTTTAAGACTTTCAGTGTGTGTAAAGTAATATAATACACATAATATTTCATTTACCTGAGCGACACGCACGCTGAACATTTACAATGTCGAAAAGCCGTTGTTCTTTCACCCAAGTTTGTAGGGAATGGATCTCTCCACGAACCCGTGCCGTAATTATCCCAAAGGCTGACTCCACAGTATTCCATCATAAAACCTGTCTCATAATAAATATTTAAAGGGGCCATATCCCACACTTTTATCGCAGCCTTTTATTCTACCTTTATTGTTGCGGCTTAATTTTTCCCACAAGTCCACTTATAACGTGACTCGCGGTTTCGTGTGCGGTTTACATTAGTTTCATACATTTTGAGCTGCATTACCAACCCTGACAATTAAACAAGCTGTTTGTTATACAGACTATATGTAAATGACCTCTATTATAATTGTCTCTTTACAAGTGAAATATGTATGCATGCCTCTTCAAGAATGCTGAATATGAAAAAGGCATTAATATGCATACCTGAAGGATTTCTTTTTGTAGATATAGTTGTGGCACAGAAGATGAAAGATTGAAATGTATGGAAAATAATGATTTCACCATGTTAATTAAATAGGATTATTTTAATCCAATTATGAATGATTATATCCCAATATATATAAATAAATGAAATTGTTTTGTTGTAACACAGCTGCTGTCGGCATGGGACCACAGCGGTGGGGCCTCAAAAGGCAAGGATGCTCGGCGGGCCGAACCGAAGCAAAGCTCTCCCGTCCCTGTCCGTCTGGAATCAGGCCTTCGATGGTCACCTGGAAGTCGAGGTATGGTCAAGTGTTACAGATTTAATGCACGCCGATGCAGGTTGCCACGGAAACTCGGCAGCGAGACATCAGCGCTAGTTTTCCTTTTCTGCTTTGGCTGACACGACAAATGATTTGACACAGAAGGGGGCGATTATCGATTAATTCTGTCTGCCGCATGTTCGTCCCAAGTGTGCAATCCCAGAATGCTTTAGGCGTTGAGGGCGTCCTAGGCTGGGTTACGGTTGTCAGTGGGGTTATGAATCAAAGACTTATACACAAAACTAATACCAGAAAACAAATATATGTGTTTCCTGCACGGCTGTTCAGCGCCGGTGCCATGCTGCTGTGATATCTACAGTCACAGCAAAACAAATTCCATTTTGTAGAATTTGTATTGTTTTCTCCCATAGTCCAAATCAAACGTGATGGGAGAAAAACACAGGAAATAGAAAACATCTTTCTTTAAACCGTCTTCGGGTTGCATTTACTGTAACAAACTAGTGTCGTATGCCTGGATTGAATGATTTCGACGGAAAGGTTTGTTAGTGTACTAAAGGAATCAATAATGTAAATACACGGGGACAAAAATCCTTACATAGATTTGCATTCAGAATCGTTCTTCCACAGAAATCTCAAAGAAGGAGTGGACGGCACAACCTGAGCCGTTCCTCGGCTTATCCCCAGATTTCGAAGCGATCCGTCGGCCTTCTGACTTTCCCCGAGAGCAAACTTTGTTTCCGTGTGTTGACAGTGTGTCTATAAAAAGGATTTGAGATTCACAGATCTCACCGAGTGTGTAGACTTCGCTCGGGCATGCAATTTATTGCAGCTTTCAGCGAGATGAAAGCGTTCAACATCCAGCTGTGTGTTGAAGCAGAGACGCGTGTGTACCCGCGGCCGATTCGGCTGTAAAACACACCACAGCGCTGACTCTCGCTGCCCGAGTTAAATGTTCATCATGGCAAAATCGCTTGTTGTGTCAAAGGGTTCCGTGTGTACTGGAAGAATTGTAGGGTGCTGCTGAACCATTTGTGTCGTTTTTTTAGATTAAGGCTTTAGAGATTGACATTTTACCTGCTCAACACACGCTGTTAACTTTGCAGACGGTTATTTTTGCATCACGACATGCGGGTGACTTTCATATGTAGCTTTATTTAAAATCTACAAAAACCTTCTCTTTTTCGCTTGAAGGGATACTTCACGATAAAATAAACACTTGCCATGACTTGATCAATCTTACATTGTTCAAAATCTATATGAAGATATTTTGAGAAATGTGTTTTGGTAGTGGAGTGGCGGACAGTCAACAGTCATTCTCAACATTCTTCAAAATATATTTTTTGCTGAAAAAAGAACAACATGACAGATAGAATTTAAATTTTTGGTTGGTCCATCCCTTTAAAATGGATAGAAACACATTTAGGTGAAGATATATTTGAACAGTGTAAGAATGACGCAACAGTTCTTGCTGTGAGCTGTAACTCGGTTTAATGGCCTTTTCTGATATTTGTTCAGTTTGCCCCTTATTCTTTGTCATTCAGGTTGTTGCCTACAGACATGAATTTTCATATTTTTGGTTTGATTTCATTCGCTTTCTCATCCTTCCCAGATACGCATGAACTTCTCCGACGTTAGTCAACTATCTAGCCAGCGAGAGATGTTTGCAGACGGGATAATACATTATTGATGTTGTTTAGGGTTTGCGTCAGGACAGCGTGCAATATAAAAGCATTATGTATAATATATCGCTCAATGCTGATATGCTTTTGATTGCTCACAATCCCACTTTTTCAAGAAACTTTTTGGGAAGTGTACGATGTGAATTGGCTGAAGTTCAATTTTGTAACTTTGAATACGATCGCATTTTATGCATAAATCAATCAAGAGCTGTTGGTTGACGGCAGGTTTACCTGGTTCAGCTTCACCAACACAAACAAACCCTGTGCAAGATAAAGCTCTCCCATATCTCCATGCACCTGATGAGGCTAAATAACACTCTTGTCTTGGGTTCAGCCACAAGAGACAGCAAAACAAAGCGTCAGCGAAAAACAAAAGCTGCGCTTTACGCCTCACTGAATTTGTCACCTGACGGGAATCTAAAACAGGCTGAAAGCTCTTCCTTCCCTTTCCCTCGGTCTCCCGGCCTTCAGCGCTACACGAGATGTATGAGCGTGTAGATAGAAGCCAGGGCTCTTAATAAAAATCATCCATTTCTGTCACAGTCCAGCTGAGGATGGTGAAAAATGCATTCGCACTGTATCAATAGGTGATTTTTTTCTTTTTTCCACCCTTATCCTTGGATTTTCCTCTTTGTAAAGTGGATTCCTGAAATGGGGCATTAGGTTCGACCGTCGTGAATCTCCTCCACATCGTTCGGTCTTTTTCTGCTTTTCACATCGGTCTCAAAAAACTCAATATTACTATACTATATTACTATAGTATAAATACTATTAACAAGAGATGAGATCATCAGGTATCACTTATTTATTTTAAAAGTAAGTGAATCATGAGAAGAGGTTGAATTTTTTACACAAACACGTATGCAAAGCTAACATAGGGATTTTTTTTTTTTACAAAAGTGCTTTGAACAAAAAAGTAATTGCCAATGTGGTACGAAATATAATCTTTTTTATTTTCTAAATTTACACATAATAACTTTCTCTGGCCATACTGTCAATTATTTGTTCTTGTTTTAAGCGTACTTTTTAAGTCATCTTGCGTCTCATCTCATCGAGATCTAGAATGGCGAGATACGATTTGCATTGTAAAATAATGATATTTTCTGTACATTACCCCTAAACACACATTTAATGCACGTTGGAGTTAAAGTTAGAATTTGTATAAATATAAAATACTTTTTTCCTTTATTCACTTGTATGCTTATGTTTTTAAATCTTTTCATAGTGATGTAAATACTGAAATTGACATAAACAATAAATGCTTAATGTTATACAATGTTGTTATTTGTATGCTAATGCATTTATGGGAATAACTCTTAATTTTTGCATAATTAAACCTCGGTAAAAAATTTTAATATTTCTGTCTTTATTATTCACTTTCTGGCTTTAATATCAGTTATTCACACAAATCTTTCTCCAAGGTTAACGGGTCATTAAGCCATTATTTAGCCTATTTATTTAGCTGTTACCCAAACCCCCATCCAAACACTTTTCGTGCAATAATCGTAATTTTTTAAGAGTTTTGGCCGCCCAGCACAGACACAATTGTAGCCAGCTGGCCACATAAAAAGAGACTTTACAACCAGGCAGAATCCAAAGCCAGATTCTTGCTTACCTGCCTTTGAGCGAGGAGCCACGTTACATCGTCTCATTTATATTCATGATACAAACTGATAATGCATACACAGCACGCTTGTTCACGGGGACATTCAGTCTCCAAAATACATGCACGAACAAACACACAAACTCTTCTTCAGTGTTTGAATCTCTTGGCATTGCAAGAGATAGTTCAAGATCCATTGTTTAACATTTTATTGGGATATTTCTGCTCAGGTTCACAGGCGTTTTTGGCCCACCGTGTGTGTTTGTGCTCTCTCTTTCTCATCTGCGCGAGAGCACTTGGGCTGATGGATAGAAAATTGCAGGTGAATGGAAATGTCAAAGAATAAAGGCGGCGTTCACCGCTGAAGTGCCCGAAACCCGATTGTGTCGTTGCATTAGCAGTCCGACACTAAACATCCTTGAGGTCACTCACATTTGTGTTATACAACTTCTTTATGAGCTGGTGTTGAAGCGATATTTTACCAGCCGTACTCTGTGAAAACATCCTATTTTAGCACCACCTGTCAAGTTCTCATCTCCACCAAGAGATCTCAGGAATACAATATCTTGAGAATCTAAGAGGAGTTGCTTGGATGAAGGCCGAATGTGTCCACGTGATGTTCTCAGTCTGTTCCTGTGGTGTACCCACACTATACGCTTTATTTTATAACATTTCCAAAATGGAATTATATTTGGCTAACAGGCAGGTTAAGTTTGAAAGAAACCATTTGATCATTGGAGGTTTCACGATTATTTTTGCATACAAAAAGTAGAGAAACGTTGCATATTAAGGAATAATTCATCATTTTTCATCTGATTCAAAAGTCTGGGGTGGCACAAAAAAGTAGATGTTTTGCGTCATGTTTTTGTGTCCATACATTTGATGTTTGGTTGCCGACATTCTTTGGAGTATCATTGTTGGTATTCTGCAGTAAAAAGTAAATGATGTTATTTGATTAAATGAAAAGGTTTTATTGGCCACAATAGAACGTTTAAGACGTCTTTCAGAATAACTCAATATTAATAAACCAACGTTATGTGGCTGTGTGTGTACAGAATTATTGTTTTGTTATTATGGTTGTAGGCTGAAAAACAAGCGTTTATTTGGTTGATCTGGAGATCTTTTCTCGCCTGGCTTCATCTCTTCAGTTGTGCTGTCAACACAAGAAAATCCAGACACGGATTTGGCACGAGCGCGAATGAGACGCCCCAGACACAAACAAATATGATCTGTCAAGGTCTCCCGGAAAGGAAATAGGCGCAGGTGGATTGTCCGCGAGTAAAGCCTCTCTCTCTCTTCCCAATGAAATATGTATGTGGCTTCATAAAGGTGCATCTAAACTCGCAGCTTTTCAAGAGACCCCCTCCCTCCCTGTTTTCCTTCTCGCTCCGAGTGTCCTGCATCATGGCCTCTCTTTCACCATGTGCTCACTTTGAGATTACTTATTCTCACTTCCTTCTCCGTTGGCAAGCATCCACGGGCACGGAGGTGTGAGAGATCCAGCTTCGTTTCTTATTGACCGAAATCTTGCTCCGTTGATTCTTTTCGTTTCAGATTCCCAGAACTGTTCGTGTGCGGGTTGGCGGTTGCCAAGGCCATTAATTTGCGGTTTTATGAAAACGGAGTCATTAAAATCGCACTGTGTGGCGTTTCATTATTAAAAACACGCTTAAAAATAACCCTCATTAGCATTGCGGCCCGACGTTTTGTTTTGTTGTGCTCGGTCGCCTTGTTACGGATTGACGGATAGGGAACACGTCTGAACCCCGAGGTCTCGTATCCAGACGCCATTCCGAGCGCCGTGTGCATGCGACAATGATCTTTCGCAGTCGTTTCTCGAGCGTGACGAGAGCACATTTTCAACAACAGCTTTTGTAACAGCTGTAATTTCTTTCGACTGTATCTTGCCATCCACAAAAAGGTTTCGGGTTTGCTCGGGCTGTCACAAAAACGAGAAATAGGTGCAAATCTGTTTGACTTATTCTTGAAATAAGAGAAAATTAGACGGCTTGTGATGTGTCAGGATCGTAAAGCGTAATGGCTTCGACACAGCACGCGGCGATGCGTGTCTCTCAGCAGCCACGGTGGTGAAATTATTCAATATCCGATATTGTGTGCGCCGTAAATGAGTGATGCATTATGTATCGGAGGCTAAGATCTATACAGCAATAATGAACTGAGTCTGTTGATGAATGCGATGCGAAACCGAGCGCTTTGCATTCAAACGACACAAGATCGGCCAGATTTTACCGTGCTTTTTGGAGGAGTGCACTGCAAACCAAAGGTGTTTGTGGTCGCAGTATTATTTCATCCACGCCTGCTGTCGCTTACCTGATGATGAAAGATTTACGCCGTCACGAATCCATCTTGCACGTGTGTGTGAACTCGCAGGTCAGAGTTCATCGAACGTTAACATGTTAACCGTTCTGCCGAGACCATATGCATTTAGTCGCGAAAAGTTGCGCAAACGCGTCCTTGAGGGACTGACTGCACGAAAGTGTGTGCGAGCTTCGCTAAATTCGGAGGGTTTGGCCTTGTGCGTAAAGCCGTAATCTTTCTTGCCTCGAGTCGTGTCCTTTGGATGCTCCAGTATTAAAAGGTCAATACAATATTTATTGTGCCGTCCCCCAAGGCCAGATGGGAAACTGTTTTGTGATTTGCGCACCCGAACATCGGAAGATTTTTAAGGGGGAAGCAAAAATTGGTCTTGTCAACTGAATTAGGAGATGGGAATAGGTCAAACGTTGGTTTAAGCGTCCTGTGTCAGATTTGAGGTTTCATAATCGCTTGCGTCTCCAGGTTTGACTTCGGGCATGCGTACTTTCAAACGGGCCTGGGAGGATGCGAATGTAGATGGAGGCGGTTCTAATGCATTTAGATGGCCGGCTGATGTTATCCGAGCGGACAAGGTGGTCGACTTCAACTTCCAGATAGCTTTTAACCAGATTATGCGGTTTTCTGCCACATCCAAATGGATCTGCCGCGCTCACGGGGACAGAACGCTGATAAAGGCATTGCAAAGGCTTGAACGCTGAGAGCGGAATAAATAAAAACAGAGAAATGCAGTGTCCAGATGGTGACTAGGAGAAATGGGAGTGACACACACTGATGGCAAAACTGTGAAGAACCGTTACGGATGTTTCGTTAGAGAAGACTCCATATGCAAGATGACACTAATGAAAATGTTGGTATGGTACAATCTGTTCCGTACCTGGATGTTTTTTCAGTATTTATAATTGACAAATAACGTCACATTGATTTTGATTAGGGAAGGGTTAATAAGAAGTCATGTTATCGTTTTTGTTTGTTTCCATATTTCAAATATTAATACTTTCCTCGTAAATGTATCCTACTCTTTATCTTTTTAACAGCCTGCCATTAAGTCTTTGGTCTTAAGACATGCACACGTCTCCCGGTTTCAGCTTTAAGTCGACGATCTCAACAGCTTTGTGTCAGGTCAATTAACAGTGCTGGTATTACATTTTTCACCTGACTCTTCCCGTTAGCGCAGTCTCCATACACGGGCAAAGAGCCCGCAGCTGCGTGCCGTTTCCTCCCTGCACTTTTCTTGCTTTTTCATTTTTCCTCCTTTTTTCTGTCAATCAGGATGTTGTTTTCCTATCTTTTTTTCCGCACCTCAGCTGTCGTTCTTCCTCTAGGGTTTAGAATGCCGCAGTGCACCGAATAGGCCACCTGCCATAACGCTCTTCTGTTGTCATATTTTCTAATTACGAAGCAACGGGAAACGACGCTTCCGATTGAGGCGCATCATGTAAACTTTTCGCGCCATGCTCGTTTTGCGCAGCGGGCGAGATCACGTGGGCGACGGCACCGGGGGTGTCTCTGTCATGCGGAAGCCAGACTTGTACAGAATTGAAGTTGTGCAGCATATAATGTTTCGAATCTTTCTGAAGTGTGTGGTTTTAGTTGACTTGTGGGGAGAAGTGATGCTAGCTGTGCCGGTGTTTACTGTGACCGGTGAACAATGATGCCGTTTCACAGATGGTTTGCTGGAGTGCTCTTAAAAACTGCAGGAAACTGAAGGCAGGAATAAACTAAGACTGCCTCCTGTTTTTAATACTATGTAGACTATTTAGTGTGCGACACGGGGTTATTATTATTAGTATCTAACCTAACTTTATACAATCAAAAATAAGAATTTAAAGGGATCCTTTAACCAACCTTTTAATCAAGTTTAAAATGTATGGCTTAACACAAAAGAACGCAAAAGAAGATATTTTGAAAAATGTAAGCTATTGCTACCTATTCATTTGCATTGGTTTTGTAGAAATACAATTCAAGTTAAAGGTTGCTATTTGTTGACCAACATTCTTCAAAATATCTTAATTTGTGTTCTGCAGATGGAAGACATACCAGTTTAAAATGATCCCGTCTTTATTCTTTACATTTCAAACAAAGATATTTAGAAAAATGTTGTTGATTTGCATTATATTGATTTTTTCCATACAAATGTTAGAGTGCTATTGCTGTTTTGACACACTCATTCTTCAAAATATCTTCTTTTGTGTTTTGCATCAGAAGTCATACAGGTTTGAAATGACCAGAGGGTGAATTAATGATGACAACAACTTTTTCGTTTGGGGGTGCACTTTCGTTTAAATAAAGTGCAGTTCTATATATTTAAAAAGTAAACTTTAAATAAATATTATGTAAGCAGTTTGGAGTTTAAACTGTGATGGAAATCAAACGCAACGAGAATGGATGAATACATCATTTAAACCTATAGAACAGTTGTAGAAAAATATTCCGTTAAATGACAAGGTATGTAATATTTTTCTAACAATTAAGTAAAAATAGACAGAATATATTAAGAAAATTAAAGGCTAATTAAAAATATATTAAAAAGCTAAAATAAATGTTCTGCTAGGTAAAATTCATCTAACGCATATTTATTCCTTGCAAGTAAAATGCGCATAAAGATAAATAACTTCTAACATGCTTTTTATAAAAGTTTATGTAAGTCAAAATTATTATTATGCAAAAATAAATGTAGGCAATTTCAGTGCAGTCTTTTAAATCAAAGTACAATTTTGCGAGCACTTTGAATAAAAGCATGCTGTCTTAAGCTTGTCTGTGATGTGTGGTGGAAATATACAATTCTACGTGCTCCTGAATTTAAAATCGCATCTTCAGTGTGTTTTTTTAACCCCTTTTTCCTCCCTGTGAGTTTAATGTTTCTATTTTATATTATTTACAATCATCAGTTAAAGTCACCTAATGCTCGCAAGGAAATATGACTCAGAGAAATGTTGTTTTTGCATCGGGAGTATCCATCTATCCGTTTTTACAGACATTTACATGGATAGGTTGTTTTTCTCTATGCATCACAAACACAATCCGAAATGTTCCTCAACAGAATAGCGATGGGAATGTATGAGAGACCCAGTAATGCGTCTGGCAGCTCTGCAGAAGCAGGTGGGACGTTAAGATCTATGGCCATCACGCCCCTGTTGTTCCACAGCAACGCACGGATGACTAACCTCACAACAAATAAATTGCCCTTTCTCCCCTAAAATGGAAGAAAGTCACAATCCCTCTCCTCCGTCGTTGGCAGCGGCTCCTGTCTGCACGTATTTATGTTCCGTACAGGCCGTACAGTCCCGGTTCAATAAGGGAATAAATGGGAGAGCAGAGCAATGCTGGACGGACGAGGATGAGGAGTAATGGTCTGGAATGTTGAGGAAGAATGCGGTGGCCTCCAGTTGGAGGGGCATCCGTCTCTCTCTCTCTTTTTCTCTCTCTCTCTCTTGTTCTCCGTCATTCCTCAGGCTCCTAAATGGAGGATTCTTAATGGTTGCCAGGTCGGGGTATGGCGAGGTGGGCCAGAAAACGGGAATGACAGATGTGTTGGTTAGAGATGAGGGGTCGTGCGCTGTGGCCGTTTCCTGTTTCAGCGCTTTACTTTCAACCGTGTTAAACTTCAGCCAGCAAAAATAGGAACACATTTTTTTATGTAGAACTAAAAAGAAGAGGTTTTGAAGAATGTTGGAAACGGGCTGCCATCCACTCACATTTTTTATGTCCATACATAACATTGAAGGAGTGCCACAACTGCTCGATTACCAACATTCTTCAAAATACCTTTTGTTTTCTGTGGAAGAAAAAAAACACATTGGTTTAAACAGATGGTTCACCTCAGAACGATGTGCTTCAGAACCTGTATTTCGTTCTTTCTTCAGCGGAACACAAATATATTTTGAGAGACTGAGGGTTTACTGTTGTTTGTTACTAAACATTCTTTTAAATATATTCTTTTGTGTTCTGCAGGACAAAGCCTACAGGTTTAAAGGGATTGTTTACCTCAAATTAAAAACTATTTCATCTCACTTCATGTTTTTGCAAATCCCGTATCTGACGTCCTTCTGCTGAACACAAAAAGATATTTGGAGAAATGTGTCTTACCATTATATTCAATGAGGTAAGTGGTTTTAGTGTGGTTCCTAGCATTCTTCAAAATATCTTCTTTTGTTTTGTACAGAAGAAAACATTTCTTCTATTTAAAGAAACATGAATAACTATATAATTAAGTCTATTAAGTCTGATCTATTCCCTCAAAAATATATTTTTTTTTTGTACACCAGCCATCCAGAAACAATGTCAGGGTTTTGGAGGAATATAAGGCGTGGGGCAAGCAAATCATTCAGTCTTCTAAACTGGTACGGAAACACAATGACCTCCTTGGTATTATAGCTGGTAATTTGACGCCCGTGGCATTGTGTTCTCATTCGCGGTTAAATAACAGACCAGCATCACAGTGTGGACGTACACAAGACCAATGGAAGCTCTAAACACTTGAGTGCGATTCAGTCCATTTGCCCTAAATCAACTTTCAGTGGCTTCAATTTGAAATTGGCTATTTGGCTGTGCGAGAACAGAGGAAGATAATTGAATAGCATTCTTACAGATTTTTCACGTCGCCATAAGGGAGCCATAAAACCCTTCACAAAGGCTTCGGCCTTGCTACTTAAAGTCTTGTGTATTAAAAAGTAGGTTGCATCGGGGTTAAGGGGTCTCCTGCTTATTGTTTACAATGAAGCATTAACAGGAGCCACACATCCATGCCAACCATTTCTAGAATTGTGGGAGATTTCCATGGACCAGTTATTTTCTAGAAACACCCAAAACTGAGAATTTATATTTAAATACCATTACGATTTCACAGATACCGTCATGACAGCTGAAGGACTGTCTTGTTGTCATGAAGGACCCTTCTGTCCAACAGGTCACGCAGATTCATATTTGAATATTTCTTTTATCCGAAAGTGATATTTATGAGATGAAGAATGTTGTTGAGTTTCACCTTTTTCTTATTTTTCTGTCTGACATTCGTTCACACCTTAGTGCGGGTTGTAATATTCATAAGGTTCATGGTTTTTATTAAGCTGTGATATTTCTGGCAATCTGTTTTCCGACTGATGAATCTCAGAGCAAGTTCATATCTGGCTCACTCCCCGGCCGTCCGTGTCAATCAAAATCATTTTCAAGTTTGTCCTAACTTTACCAGACATATACAACCATGAGCGTAAATACCAAAGTGTCATGTAGGATATGCTGGAGATATACTCTCACTCCATTGAATATTTCATTTTTGTGTATGCATATTATACTGCATACATGTTTCCACTTTACCAGCTTAACAAATACAATGTTTCTTTATTATGAACTTCTGTTGTGAATTTTTTGTCAATTAACTCTTCATGCATGCTGGCTATAAAAAAAAATGAGGATATGGTAGAATTTAAAATGAAAAATATATATTTTTTACTGTTTCATGTTTGTATAATAAATGTTTTATTGTAAACAGTTACACTTGTTACAATATAGCCCAATGAACACCATTAGTTTGGTTGCTATCTAACATCTAACAAAGATTCATTTTATGTGTTTATTTTTAATACATAGTTTTTTTTAATAATTGTATAGTAAAGTAAAGTTTGATTATTATTATTATTATTATTATTATTATTATTATTATTATTATTATTATTTTCATTAGTAGTAGTAGTATTATGATTACTATGATGATGATGGTGATTATTATTATTATTATTATTATTATTATTATTAGTAGTAGTAGTAGTAGTACTAGTAGTAGTAGTAGTAGTAGTAGTAGTAGTAGTAGTAGTAGTAGTAGTAGTAGTAGTAGTAGTAGTAGTAGTAGTAGTAGTAGTAGTAGTAGTAGTAGTAATAGAAGTAGTAGTAGTAGTAGTAGTAGTATGATTACTATGATTACCATGATTACTATTATTATTATTATTATTATTATTATTATTATTATTATTCCATTAACTATATTATAAGTAATAATCATAACATAATAAAAATCTTGTTTTATTTATTATTTTTGTTTATTATTTAGCGGCATTCTTAAGTGGTTGTGTGTTAAAGCGTCAGAGCTTATGACTGACTCACATATGCAATTGTGTCATCCAGACAAAGTAAAGTGCTCACAGACGCTTTACTTGATTGACTTGACGGTGTATTACTTTAGCTGAAGCACTGAATCATTCAGCTTTCAGTCATTACTGCCGACGATAAGTGCGCTACCTGTCAGACGTAATCACAATTGGCTTCATGACATTTCATTACAAAGCCTATAACCCGAATTTCTTACTTTCCCAGTCTCCGGAGAGACAGATGTCGCCATGCGCCTTCGAATCGAACCTTTTCCGCTTCTTTTCCGGCTCACCTTCCGCAGGCCGACGACATTTATTTTCAAACCCGGACATTTGTGGGTGATGTGCCCCTCCACACTTTCCCATCATTCATAGTGCCGCGCTTGCTTTTTAAACATTGCTTTCATACGTGACCTTGACTTACATCCATCACGTTGACATTTCCAGTTCACAACTGGACCCCACAAAGAGAAAATGCTTCTTGGCTCTGGTCCGGGTGTGAATCGTTGGCAGGATTTTTTAATTACCTCAATCTCATTTACACCCACAAGCGCTATAAAAAAGGTACGGCTGCAGCAAACGCGTGCGAGCTGTAATTATCTATAAAAGCTTTTCACGATTGATAGGAGCGAAATGGACGTTTTTTTCCCGCGTTCTCTTGATAAGCCGCTCGGAATCGACTGTGGTCAGACCGTGACATTCTGGGAAAGCATGCGACGTGGGCCTGTGCCAAACAGGGAGAGAAAAAGATAGTTTAATGATAATTTGAGGCTTAAATGAGGTCATTATGTGGCCGAGGGAGGTTAGGTAAATGGTGCTCCTAATGAGGTGCTGTTTTTATAGCGGGTCATCGCGTGGCATTCTGGGTCTTGTTATGAATCATCTCGCCGATGAGTAACGCAAAGAGGCCTGCGAGAGGTCCAGTCGGGTTACATCAAAACTGAGGCGCCGGTCTTAAAATGTGCTTCTAGTCGCTGAATAGAAATGAAAGCTGATGATCGAGTTATGCTTTAGTCTGCAGCGAGCGCATCTGCTGATGTCAGAAGAGAAGCCATTCACTGCGGTTAGAAAAATATTTGTGAAATCTTTCTTTGGGCTCTTGGGTGAAAGAAATATTGCAAGCACAGTATTTTAAAATTTTTTGGGGGAATATATTTAGCCATTAAAGATTTTAGCCTTAAAATTGAAACATTTATTAAAATGTATAATATGTAGTATAATTATATTTAAAAAAAAATGTTCATGCTGCATATGAATATATATATATATATATATATATATATATATATATATATGTGTGTGTGTGTGTGTGTGTGTATATAAATGCACCGTGTACTTTTAATTTTTATATTAGATTTTATTGATATTGAATTTTTCTTTATATATATGCAGCGTGCACGTTAAAAATGTTTCATGTAATTCTAATATCTTTTTATTAAAATTTAGTTTCAAATCCAATCGCACATTGCATTATTTAGCACTTTATTGCATTTTGTATTTTTTGTTTAATATTGTTTTCGGCCCCTCCTAAATAGAACTTAAATTTTTGCTTTTAACAAAATAACTTTTCGTTTTTTAAGAATAAGTTTGTCTATAAGTGTCTGTATATTTGTTTTTGTCTCGCAAGTTATCTATAGCATTTCAAATTCTTTGTCACTTTATGATATTTAATGATTACTACTATGATTGAGGTTTATGTGCTCAGTTTGAGGTCTAAAGTGAATCTCTTTACTTGGGGTCAGCCAAGTCAATAGTTGATTAAGCTCATGAATGAGATTTTTGCTTATAAATTGTAAATTGGTTCAATTATTGTCAAAAGTTAAGAGTTATGTGACTTTACTCAGTGTGTTGAATTGAGTAATATCAACAAAGTTGTGCAGCGAGTTACCTTAAAATGTTACATTAGGTCAACTTTTAATTTTTACGAATAAAAAACTTTGAATTTAAGCAAGTAATTTGTAAAAATATAATTTTCAAAGTAGTTTAGATGGGTAAATAAAGTAAAAAAAAACATTACAATTCCACTTCGGCTCTGCCTTTTCTGTAAAAATATTTAATATAATTTTTTGGACAGATTTTGCATTTGCAATTAGATCATTGCAAGTCATGCTGGTCATCGTCAAGAATGTGCAGCAACATACAATTATTGTTACCCTGCTTAAAAAACAACAGAAACCATTCCAGAAATTTGAATATTATCTATTAAAACTATTATAGCACTCCTTTTAATAGTGTTTGCTTCATATTTTTCATAATCGTGTCCACATTGCGGCCTTTGCGAATGGCCCTAAAAATGCGCAAACCTCTTTAAAAAAAAAAGTCGAGAGCTTTCGAGAGACATCATATTTCATAACGGGTCTGTATTTGACTGGTGTGTTTGAGTTCTTTTTTAATGAAGAACATCAGAGACAGGTGCAGCAAATATTTAGTAACCAACATTACGCTGCTGAGATTTACTTCGGTGATTGAAATTTGCATGTGTTTGGTAGTCTCAGTAGTAATTATAAGGAGCAATGTAAACAGGCTTTTAATCATTGTTTGTGCGACTGTCTGCTTCTATTATCTCTGCTTTGTTTGATACACGTGGAGTCTTTAGAGAAGCTTTTGATTAATGTTGAGCTTTCTCAGAAACAAAGCCGACTTTTAGTGGTGGAATATTGGTTCGGCTTGCACAATACACACTTCAGATTGTGGTGTTGTCGTAGAAGTTGTAAGAACTGTTAATGTTTGGCCTGTAGTATTACATTTTGTTTGTGATGGAGGTGAGTTTTTTGGTGTTTTCAAGGCTTTTGCATACTCCGTTCATCATATGAACAGTATGAGGATATCCCATCCCTCCCCCGTTGAAAGACAATCGGTTAAAAATATAAATATATTTATAAATATAAATAAAGTAAAATCAAAGTAAAATTAAACAATTAAACCATTTAAATTAAACAAATACTAGTTATATATAATAAATAAATTCTATATATAACTTAACATGTAAATGATTTACTTCTATACAATAAGTTTAATTTTTATTTTAAGTTTTGTTCATGTACCTATAGTATACATTTGAAGCTCTGTTTTATAAAATTCAAACAGATTTTCTATTTGTACATTTATAAAACTTTTAAACGGATACACACATTAAGTTTTTATATTATTCAATGCTTTAATGCTTTCTGACGGCGTTCTCAAACCGTGTTCCTTCACTCGGCAGAGATGCAACTGCCCTTGGTTTGCTTAAAATATCTGCAAGTTATAAAACATTTCTTGATTACACAAACGTATTGTACACGCGCTCTCTAATTAAAGCTATGGGATCTTGATAACATGATTAAGAGTCGGTGTTGAGCAGTTCGAATCGTGTGTGAATTCTGCTGTGGCGTGTCCTTTTCTGCCGAGTTAATCTTGCTTAGAGAGCCACTCGGAGGCGGGTCTCAGTGCTCTCCAAAAACGCCTTCAACTGCGAAATCTGCTCCCACTCCACATTAAATATGGAATCAAGATGAATTATACAAAACATCTGCTCATCTGACATGCCATCACAGGTTGAAGAATCTCAAATGTACACCTGGTTCGAATTTGAGAGGGATGTGGCTGTGTCCATATAGCTTTCCATGGGATTATATCGAATATGTTATTA
This sequence comes from Triplophysa yarkandensis, assembly GCA_033220385.1. NCBI lineage: Eukaryota > Metazoa > Chordata > Actinopteri > Cypriniformes > Nemacheilidae > Triplophysa > Triplophysa yarkandensis. Next base: position 211,385 of record JAWHQN010000172.1, on the reverse strand, counting down.
AAAAACGCTTCTTACGAATTTTTTTTTTTTTTTGCTTATGAAAGAATTGTGTGAAAATCTGGCTCAAGGCCGTTTGCATTTATTAAGCCATCTTTTTTTTAAAGAACCGTACGTTCACTTACGTGTTCTTCATTATGTGAGGTTTCTCAATTTTTCAAGTGCTAGTTTCAAATCTTGAAGTCTGTGCCTACTTCACATTCTGCCCATGACATTTTGACATCCGAAGCCACTTTAGCACGTCACAGTAGACTTTTAAGTATCAACCATCTTAAAAACTCATTTAAGAGAGACAGATGTCTCTTAACTTTATTAGACTCTAGAAATGTTTATGAAGGACACGATTCTCGTCTTGAAGCTTGCTGCTCTCAACCTTGGGTGTTTTTCAATTGCGTAACAATTCGAGGTACACAAATGCATTGTATGGGGAAGGTTCTGCACACTTATAGTATAAAAACATTTATATAATTGTAATGTTGGACAAAGTGTTGCGACGGATTAAAGCAAAGCAAAGTATGCATGCCATTATGAAAATCTATGTTTGGTCACGCTTTTTGGGCCATGACTTGGCTAGCATGTGTACTGTTTAGTATGGAGGACATATCAATCGAACCACGGCCTTGATAAAAAGAAAGTGAATCATGTATTTCGTCCTTCAGCCACATCTCGTAATATGAATGACAGGGTCTTATAGAAAAGAGAAATACCTTTAACCCAACACATCAGTTAAAGGTTTTCTTTTGATCTCGCCAAGAGACTTCAAACTCAAACTCTTCTTTCATGGATTTGTTTTACGTCTTATCCATTCAATCCAGGTAAAGGGACAAGGAGGTATAAAGGATGAAAAAAGTTTCATGTTTACGAATCATTCAAGGTCTGGTTTACCTGTGAGTAGATTTCATCTTTGTGTCTTCTTTTTCTTTACTTCTGCTCGATACAGGTGAAGATGCTCATGGATTTGGGGTTTATAAGCACACTTCAAATCTTGTTTTTTGTGTTTAGGGGCTTGTAGCATCCCTTTCTTGACTAATAAATGTAAAAAACCTTTTATCAACATGTTTCTTGCAAACCTAAAATTACTTTATGGTCTGAAGTCTTAAGGAATGCTCACCTTAAATCAAGATTAATAAATATACATTATAAATAGATATTTCTTCTGTTTTTCTAAATTCAAATTGAAATATTTTAATAAAGTTTGTAACTAAGTTGTTTTAGTTTCTCAACATTGATGAAATGTTATCAATTTTAAGGGGGTTCTATTCTTTTAAGACAAAATGTTCACTGTAGTTTTGTGTAAACCCCAGAATTGTTTAACATATTTTTTCAAGGAACAAAAAGAATATGGATTAAAAATAGTTTTTAAAATAAATAAAATAAAATCATATGTGCAGGCTCGGTAAACAGTCCTTTTTTATTAAAATACACAATATGTTTATTTACCCAAATACAAAAATGCACTACTCGCGATATGGACATGTGACAAGTTGCATGCATTTGAGATATTTTTTCTGCATATTAATATCTGCATCTTCCTCTGAAGTTATTTTAAAATAATTGTTCGAAGCAGTTCTCTGAAACCAAACATCTTTGTAGTAAATCTGTAAATGTGGTGCACGACGACCTGTCAGCGTGAGGCAACATCTATCTCGGCTTTTAACACAGTCTTCCGTTTCACTCTTAAAAGCCTGTGCCATATTTCTCGACACATTTAGATGCGTTTCTCCCTCCTGAAAGCCGTGCGGAGATGTGCGGATGGTGTTTATAGTTCATTAAGGTTTATTGTTTCTCAAAGGTTCACTCCGGCTTATTGGAAAGGACCTCCATTAGTAAGTCAGCATGTGGCCGCCCCGCGCGGCTCTTAACAGCTTTTACAGCTGACAGTTTCAGTGTTGGCTGTTAAGAAAGGCAGGTGTGGTTTACCGTGTTTTTTTACCTGATGTGTGCAGGTTGTGTTTGTTTATAAAGGGACTGATGAATACACACGGACGCCTCGCGCCCGCTCCTCCGGATGACCTTTTGCCCCTGCAGAGCGTCTGTCTTCACCCGCAGGGGGGTTGGAGCCTCTCTCGCTGGCGATAATGACTGTTATCACGACCAGATAGTGAGAGAAGAGGGACTGTGAGGAGTCTTAAGACAGAAAGATGAGCTCAGGGTTGCTTAGGACATTTACTCAGATGTGTATTGATTGGAGGGATGCTCGGACGGAGATTTCGAATGGTACCGATTATGAAAGGTGCCATCTGTAACTCTCTGTTGTCATTGTTCTTTGAAAGATAAAATTCCACGTTACTTAGATTTTTTGTGGGTTGAAGTCAAGTGTCGAGAAACTGACCCATGGTACCAACAGCACAAAATATGAAAGTTTTACATTCTAGTCTTTATAGCTTATACAATTTTATATGGTGACACTTTATAATAAGGTCCAGTTCTAAGACATTCATAACTGATTAGTTAATGATGAACTAAATATTAACAAACATTCATAAATGATTAATAAGTGATGATCATTTATGTATCTATTTATGTATCTATTGTTACGTTATTTTCACATGGTTAGTTAATGATCAACTTATCGTTTACAAAACATGTCTATGCATTCGTAAATTATTGGTAAGTGACATGTAAATATTTTCATGTGTCGTGAATTCAGTTTACAAGGAATGCAAAATACTACATTAATAATTTACAAAACACGATTTATTCTTTATCCTCGTAAATGATTATCAAGCAATATGCTGATGATTCACAAATCTGTGGTGTCTTCTTACACATCATGAAACAATCCTGGATCCTTAGTAAACGGTTATTAAGTTATTAGTTAATGGTTTATGAACCATTTAGGAATAGTGGAAATGTATACTATTTTCTTTTAAGCAATTGTTAATCATTTACAAACGATGATCAAACCATTTGTAAATGATCAGTTGGCTATATACCAGCACAAGTTTTTTGTTGGCTGAAAACTCTGTTTGTCATTGTTGTCTATAAGACAATAAGTAATAAATATCATCTGAGATTTTACTTTTGTATGATAAGTTACTTGTAAACTCCAAGAGAGTTAAAGAAAGCGAGAAATTTACTAAAGCAGATGCGTCTGGTGCCAAATGAGTCACAAGCGTCGAGAACTCTCGTTAACTTTCGTTAGTTTCCTCGCTTGAGCGTTCCACTTTTTTCCTTCGCTTGCTGAGAATAAACTGATCTCCTTCGATGCATCGCAAGCATCCAGTAAGGCCTCTCGGCTTCCTTCATCAGCGTCAGACGTCTAATTAAACCTCCCTTCACTCCGTAGTCTCCTCCCCTGATTCAGGTGCCATCACCTCACCGTGTGGCGCCCACGTCTACTATTTTTGGCTATCCTCCTCCCCCCTCGCTGGCGAGCGAGCCATTTTTCATTCTCATGCCACCACAAAGGTGAAACTCAATAAATGTCAGGCTCCCCCCGGCTCCGCGTTTGTGGCGCGATCATACATTTAGAGCTCGCAATTATGTCAAAGCACCAAAATTAATGAAATGCCATTCCACGTGAGACCGGCCTTCATTTACATAATATTAGTTCCACTTCTTTACAGACGTTTCAATATTCCTGCCGTGCAACTGTATTCCAAACACAGCTCAACTTCCCGCTCGGAGACGGCTTGTTTACTTCCGCACGTCACACGCTCGTTTTTCATCCGCCGCTCCTCAAGACCGTATTACTTAAGCTGCACTCAGGAGCACTTTGCTTTCCGCTCGGCGTTTTAAGGCTAAAATGGGTCTTCTGGTAATTCTCAAGGGTTGCGCTATGCATTTGTCTCTATGGTTTTACGGAACCGGTGCCTCGGGGATGCTGAAACGGTCAGTTCTTGTTATGGAGATGAGGGTTCAAAGGGTGAAGGCTTTTCTCCCTCATGATTCCATCATTTCTGACCTGAGAGCAGCATTACCGCTAGAGAACACATCTCTTGTGCTTTGATATGTCTTGAGAGACGTCAAATGCTGAGTTGTGGTGACCCAGGTTAGCTGGATTGGTCGTCTTAGGTGCATATGGGATTTTTCACTTAAAGTCACGTGAGAGGAGGAACGGGAGAGATTGTGTAAAAGAAAATCCAAAGGACATCGCATTTTGCGGAGGGAAAACAAATTATAGACCACTTCGTAAGGGGTTTAATCACTGCTCCAGAAGCATTTCCGGGTTTCATTTTATCTTCCAATCAAACCTTAAATATTAAATTCATAAGTTATATTGGCTCCCGATGGACGCTTGGATTGAATTTAAAGCTCTTCTCATAGCCTGCAAGACCATCACTGCTCAGCATCCCCATCCTTCACTCAAGGTTACACGCGCATAGGCCCGACCGATCCATGCTCTCCGATAACCAGAGATGTCTATGGATGGGTAAGAAATCACTCTCTCGTACCTTCTCTGAACCGGTTACTCGATGGTTGAAAGATCTTCCCCTTACAACAGGTTTGGCAGACTTCTATCTCTAAAAAATGAAAATCATTTTTTCATTTTTTGGAGCTTTGCTCAACCCCCACTCTTTCTACTTAAAGAAAAAACAGGTTTTGTCATGTCCTCTGTACCTCGGAAAATTGTTATAGTACTTTTTGCAAATTGTTATCTTTATCCCTTCACTATCTCCTCGATTTTTTGTTAGTCCTTTGGATAAAAGCGTCTGATAACTGCCTAAATGTAAATGTCACTAAACAGAAGTTTTTCTGGACCCAATCTTGCTTTTTCAAAATGGTCTGTAGAGTAATTCTAAAAGCTACTTGCAGTTATTGTGATTTAGTTTTTAGGTTTGTATAGTTGTATTAATATTTACAAAATAAAAATATAATGATAAAAAATGAATTAAAAAATAGTTACGTTTTTAATATGTTAGTTTTAGATAAAGGCGATGTTTCACAGGCAGTTTCTGCCCCTCATTTGTTAATTTTGAGTACCTGTAGTGTAGAAACGCATTGTTCATATATTTGAAACGTCTTTGGTTACTTACTTTTAAAGAAGACAGATACAGCTACCGCGGGTGGGCTTCTACTGGAATGTAAACGATGTTGCTTGTGTTCTTACGAAACCTCTGATTGGTGCATGGGTGGCATTTTATGTGAGAATGGCCGATAGATGACTTATGATCTAAAACTGATAATAATATTCAAAAAATATAAGCTTTGCGAAACTTTATTCTGAAGCTGAAGAGTGTATTGAGTTTCAAATGCTACATCATGCACCTAACTTGGTTTAATACAAACTGATCATGTCGAACACGAAAACACAACTTATTTAAAAGTCTAGTACTTATTATGCATGTAACGGCGTAATACTTATCCTTAAACTTTTTAACAATTATGCTTTTGCCATTTTTTAACAATTATGCTTTTGCCATTTATTTGTTACTATAAGAATGTTTTGTATTTGATTAGATTTTTATTATATTTTTACTGCCATGAATTTCTGTGTCATTTTTAGGCAGGGCTTAAATATTTCGTTTGTTTTCCCAGTAATTTAAGGCCAATTTTTTTTAATTTTAATAAACATTTTATAACTTTTAATATAAGGAAGCTAAAATAAACTTGGCTTTATAATGGCATGTCATTATTTTAGACCCTATTATTTTTTTAATAAAACATTTTAGCAGTCTTATGACTTCAGTCAAGCCAGACGATTGGCAGATGAAGAACTTGCAATGATGTCAACGTCAACATAATCCAATCCTGCATGTTTTTGTCTAAGTTGTGGAACAGAAGGCAGTGTACTCTTCAATGCAATGTTTTATTTCGTTTCATTTCGTTCATCTTTGGAGTAAATACAGGCAGATGTCAGGTGGTCCTCAGTATCGGGGTTTCCCTGGTGTAAACAGGCTCAGTGTGATTCCAGAGGCCCGTAGACAGTCGCTTCATTACCATCTGTGTCCTTGGAGAACCTCCTTTATAATTAACGTTTGCGTGATGGATTACAAGCGCTGCCTCTCGACGCCAGCTCATTTTTTCGCTGCGTTTTGTTTTGTTATTTCGCCTATAGAGTTTAATTGACGTGTTTGCTTTCCACCTCCACCCGACAATAAAAAGGATTTGTAGGAGCGGATGATGATTACAAGAATATTTCACACCGAAATGAAAATACTGACATTGGCAATCCTCCCTCAGTTTGTTCTCAAATCTCGCTCGTTTTCAGTTACATTTAGTTATATATATATTTATAAAAGGTAAGGGCCTTCTACTATCAAATCACTTTTCTTTTGGTATAAGAGTTTTAATAAATAAGTCAGCTTCTCCTTTAAGGAAACCACCTGGTACGTAGCTGCTGAGGATGCAGTGTGTGTAAAATTTATTAACCTCATGTTTTGATTCACTTCAATTTTCTATAAACAATACCGAACGGAGGCCCTAAGGATGCTGAAAATTTATGGTCTTCATTGTGGTACTCGCAGGTGGCTTCATCCGGCCTTTTTTCCATTAATCAACAGCATCATTACTGACGCAAAGAGGCGAGTCAGCAGATTCAAGCGTTTAAGTACAGTTATGCTGTGCCACTGCGTCCGGCAGCCATTTATTAATGTCAGACACGCTAAAACGCACTGCTTTGATACACCGGGCGTGAGATAAGACGGGTTATGGAGATACGAAGATCTGACAGGCTGAAACAAAGACAAATATGCCTTTTGTGTTTATAATTTCGGTCGGATCATTTACATAATTGTATATATATGATCAAGCCAATTTAACAGTTGATCGCACCTGTGATGTGAGATTTAACACGTGATTTATCTTATTATCACATCGGCCTGTTCCAAGAATAACTTTAAATTGCTCAGAGGTCGCTCTTTTTATGATGAAAGATTGATGGAGTTTTGTTTCTATATGGTTCAAATAAGTTCCATGGACTTTCTTAGAAATAAGGTTAAGAAATGAAATTTGTTATCATAAAATATATGATTAATACTATTGTAATTGTATCTGCTGATTTGATCAATAATAGATTTATTATCAAAGGCAATACATTATTTACAAATCTGTGCCTATTTATTGCACGCATGTAATATTTGATGCATGCAATTTATTGCATGTTTCATCCCAAATTTGATATGTGCAGACCCAAACGCTTTTTTTCTGACAAAACATGCATTTTTGACGCATTTGTTTCTCCAGAAATGCAATATTCCACACATTTGTTTATGCACACATTAAATATTTTTTGCATTTGGTTCTGCACAAAAGCGACAATTGACGCGTGTGGGAACACGTGCCATATTAGAGGCGTTTGGGCTGTAAATTTGCAATATAAGATGCTTCTGGGTCTGCATAAATGCAACATTTGATGTATTTTTGTCTGCATAAATGCAATATGTGATGCATATTTGTCTGCATAAATGCAATATGTGATGCATATGTGTCTGCATAAATGCAATATTTGATGTATATGTGTCTGCATAAATGCAATATTTGATGTATTTTTGACTGCATAAATGCAATCTGTGATGCATATGTGTCTGCATAAATACAATATTTGATGCGTTCGTGTCTGCACACATGCCATGTTTGTCGCATTTGTATTGGCAGACATGCAATGTTGGATGTATTCGTGTCTGCATAAATGCAACACTTATGCATTTGGATCTGCCCACATGACATATTTGTCGCATTTGTATTTGCACACATGTAATATTTGATGGATTTGTGTCTGCAAAAATGCAATATTTGATGCATTTGGGTCTGCACACATGCCATGTTTGTCGCATTTGTAGTGGCACACGTGCAATATTTGATGCATTCGGGTCTGAAATTTTGGGTGAAACATCATGAAGCCCTCTTATTTTTCATATAGAAACTATGAATCAATTTAAGCGGGATACAGAACAAATGTAAAACACACTGGGCACAAGCAATATGTGAAGCGTTTGGGTGTGCACATGTGCAATATTTTATGCGTTTGGATTGGCACATATGTGATATTTGGAAGTGTTTGGAAGGACACAAATCTGTTTGATCAATTTTATTTTCATGGGTAGAATGTGTGTGCTTCTGTGATTTGTACATATTGTAGGAATGGTCAGTTAATGTACGTCTTTAGCTTGCTAATGTGTAAAGATCAATCGTGTTTAGGGATGTCTGAATGTTTATTATCTTCATCTTCTACATGGGTACAAATCAATTATTTAAATAAAATTGATGACTTCTTTACCATCATCTCTTCAGGGTTGATGACATCAAATGACAGCTCCGACAGCTCATTATAAACCATTATTTTATTTTGAACATTGCATGTATGAATTCACTCGGTTTCTGACAAATATCTGTATATTTTGACAAAAAAACAGCTTGTAGCTTTACAGAAAATGTTATTTTAATATTTTTAATTTACTTAAAAACAAAAGTGTACAGTATCTTGAGTTATGAAATATTCAGTTTGTTTATCCATACTCTGTAATACAGCAGATTTATGTTTTGACCAAATGCATTGGTTATCACCTCCTCCTTTTCTCTCTCTCTCTCTCTCTCTCTCTCTCTCTCTCTCTCTCTCTCTCTCTCTCTCTCTCTCTCTCTCTCTCTCTCTCTCTCTCTCTCTCTCTCTCTCTCTCTCTCTCTCTCTCTCTCTCTCTCTCTCTCTCTCTCTCTCAGTCTCTCTCTCTCTCTCTCTCTCTTTCTCAGTCTCTCTCTCTCTCTCTCTCTCTCTCTCTCTCTCTCTCTCTCCTCTCTCTCTCTCTCTCTCTCTTCTCTCTCTCTCTCTCTCTCTCTCTCTCTCTCTCTCTCTCTCTCAGTCTCTCTCTCTCTCTCTCTCTCTTTCTCAGTCTCTCTCTCTCTCTCTCTCTCTCTCTCTCTCTCTCTCTCTCTCTCTCTCTCTCTCTCTCTCTCTCTCTCTCTCTCTCTCTCTCTCTCTCTCTCTCTCTCTCTCTCTCTCTCTCTCTCTCTCTCTCTCTCGGCCCATCTCATCCATCAGTAAGACAGAAATCCAGTCAGTGCTGAAGTATTCCCAGCTTTACATATTTCACACCCTGTTGTATCCTGATCTCTCATAAATGAGGTCTTTCATGGGTGAGGGGAATTCTCTCCTGTCATAAAATAGAGGAGAGAAATAGAAATACGTCTTATATTTTACTTTTATCTTTTTATCTTCTTATCTTCTTTAGAATTGTTCTGGCTTTTATACAAAACATATATTTCCAATTCTCCAGTTGTGTAAGCTATGACATGCTGGATTTGTAAAGAAATGATATTTATTTTCCTTTCAATCCATCGTCTTTAGGTTAAATGTGCCTTGAGTCAAAATATAATATTAATTCCGTAAATTTACATCCCAATTGAAAGTCTATTAAAGGAGGACAATGAATATTAATGATATTAAATGTTGACTGATATGTAGCTTATTAAGGTCATGGGTTTGATCGCAAGAATTTGAGCTTGACTCTTTGAACTTGTGACCAAGACGCAGATCTGGGTTGTAATGTTGGAATCATCTCTGCCTTACCAAGTTGTCAGCAATGCTCCAGTCTGTGAAAACAGACCAAAATATGTTGAAATATAGTGGATTTCTCACCTGCTCCCAGAAAGCAACAGCACACAAAGTGATGAAACCATTGAAAGGAGATAATTGACAGCTCATGAGTAACATTCATCTGTCTTGGCAAATACATCCGTAGGTTCTTCATCCTCGAGATGTCAAGAACTAATTGGACGTACACTACAGAGAGGAAGGTTTTCATTTAAAACAATTTAGCGAACGTGATAGTCTTGAATTAAGCAGCGCTTCCGTCTCGGCATTTTTCAACCTCACTTGATTTTACTCTACCTGCCGTATCTCCGAGCTCATTTACCGCCTGGGGTTTTTATTCTGTTAGTGCTGCTTTCATTATTGTCCTCAAAATACATGTGAATATTTGAAAAGGTCACAATTTGAAAAGGTTCCTTTGTTAAAGTTGTATGAGATTGCGTGCGTGTAACGACATGCTTTTGATTTAATATTAGCCTTGTTCTAGCTACTTCCAGGCTTTCCGTTGCCACGGTAACCCGAAGCAGGCCGGCAGCGTACAGCCCCACATGTGTCGCTCCCACTGGGATTGGATTTTGACTTAATCAGCTTTTTTAGAAATACCTGTGCCAAACGAAGAGACAGAGCTACATTTTTTATAACCTATGACCCTGTGTTACCTCCGGTCAGTGTGAGATGGTATAGGCTTAAATCCAGCGCTGGTCTAAAGCAAGTTCTTTTATTAGGACCAAGTTGCACAATGTTGTTAAATGCCAAATACATAAAGCTGATCCAACGATGGTCCAACACAAAGCTATTAAATGCAGCCAAGATCTAAAATGTTATTGATAGCTGAATTCATAACGCTTTACCGATCCTGGTCCAACGCCGGTCCAATACAAGTTAATCAAATGAAGCCAAGTGCTAAAATGTTATTGACAGATGAATACACAAAGCTGGTCCAACCCTGGTCAACTCATAGTTATTAAGTAGAGCCAAGTTCCAAAATGTTATTGATAGCTGAATACAAAACACTGATCGTATTCTGGTCTAAAGATGTTCCAACACAAGTTTATTAAATAGAGCCAGTTCTAAAATGTTATAAATAGCCGACTGCAAAAAGCTGGTCCATCACAAATTCATAAAATAGTACCAAGTTCTAAAATGTAATTGATAGCCGAATGCAAAACTCTATTTGAAAACTGGTTCAATCATGGTCCAATGCTGGTCTAAAACAAAATTATTCAATTGAGCCACGATCTAAAAGGTTATTTTTAGCCGAATGTTATTGATGGACGAATACATAAGGCTGGTCTAACATTTTCCAATGCAATGTATTAAAGAGAGCAGAGTACCAGAATATTATTGATAGAGTAATGTATAATGAAACAAGACAAAATGTTGAAAACAAACAAATAGTGAATGCCGAACACGCATGGTGCTGATTATAACATTTTATTACAAATGTCAACGTAAATCTCTGGAAGTAAACTGTTATTGAGACTGACGTGAATGGTGATTTCAGGTTCTTTAGTTGAATTCTCAGCATGCTTGATTCATTGCAAAATTAATTTCTTCACGTCTAATGAGTTTTGCCTTGTGGCGCGTATCAGCTGGAGAGACTGATCTCGCTGTTATCTTCCAGTCGATCGTATCACATTCTCTCTGCCCCACGACGCCCTGTTTAATTGCCCCGGACAAAATCAAACACAAACAGGTTCGCTCCCAAGAGGAGAGGGTAATTGGGTGTAAATCAGGCACGGGTAGGACAGCCGAGGTCGCCGTGCCCCGACCCGAACCATTGAGAAAGAATAGACCTGTCGTTGTCATGAAACACTCTGACAACTTTCATTTCATTATCATAGCGGGACAAAACAGCAGCAGTCTGTCGCACAATTCACCTGTCACCTCACAATGTGTTTGTGTTTGTGTCAGCTGTCAGGTTTTGCTTACATGTGGGGACCGAACTGCATCGAGCGTTGGACGGCATGAGGCAGATGCCCGGGGTCTCTGCGGAGGTCTGCTGCAGGCTTCTGTTTTTTGCCAATTGATCGGCCTCCAGCTTTACCCCGCGTCAGGGTTTGCTGCATTAAACTTTGATTGTAATTGAAGTTCAGAAAAGCTAACTGAATCTATTTCTGCTAGCTGTCAAAAAGCATCAGTCAGTTAAATGGAGCCGTGCGCCAGAGGACAATTATTAATATTCGTCTTATGGTGACCTTGTGGCAAACTTGAAGAATTCAGTTGTGTTAAAGTGTTCTTCTGTTTCTCTGAGACGTATAGAGTTTTATGTCGTTATGCTGATCTAAATATGCAATTCCCAAAGTGAATGGATCGGTAAAATTGAGTTTTGAGCTGTAAATGGTAGTTTTAATAGCAGTCATTGATAATATTTAATTTATCATACATTAATTTCATCTTTGTTACATGTTGTATTAGACGTGTTGAGCGGTCAGCCATCGCTCAGTGGAGGAGTTGGTGCGAATGCCGCAGTGTGAGTAACAATCCATCACCTTCGGTTATAAATCTGGAGATTTTTCCATCCCTTGGCGTCGGATGCAAATGTGGCCTTCTTTCTTTAATGCATCCTGTGATCCTGTCTGGAGTTCTCTTTCGTATGAATCATTTTCAAAAATGAGAAAGCCATCGGATGTTTGGAATCTCTATTGTACTTCTCTCACGCTTTCTTCAGTATCAAATAGTCAACGGGTATGAATGTTTTTTCAGGTTATGATTAATGACCATGTGTCACTGCATGCTACGAAAACCTAAAGTTATCACTGGCTTCTACTTGCAAACCCATGGCCATGTATTTCAGCTCAAAGCCGATGGGTTGATGGTCTTGGAAATGTGTTTTGCCAGGTCTGCCCGTGGCTGCGTGCAACTTTCGCTAATGCAGCCTCAGATAAGAGAGAGGGCACACGTTGGCATTACTTGTCCACCTGCTTGTCCGTGTTGCCTAATATTCGCCAGCTCTTTTTCAAAAATGCAAAACCTCCGCCGCATTAGTAGCTCGCAGGCTTAATCGCAGGTGTTCCCTAATGAGGGGGCTTTATTCACAAGCTTGACCCCGAGCACAAAAACAGCTGCCATGCCAGTATAACAACCTGAAAGAGGGGTAATTTATGTCTGCTAACCGGCCTGATAACACAAGCAAATATGTCACTGTGCAATTAATTGATCTGTGAATCAACGCTGTTGGACAACATCAGGGAGAAAAGATCAAAAGACCAGAAATATTGAGCGGTGAGGAATATCTAAAAGCCCATGAACTGAGATGGATAAAAGAAAAACGATACCGAAGAGATGAAGCGTGTCCGAATGTAAGACTTCTTTAACAATTAATAAAGAAAAAATAAAGAAAAAAAATATACAGGTTAGCTTAATGCACTGATGTGTTTTCTAGTTTTGTAGTACTTGGCACCATTTTTAAGACCATTTTTGATGATCTTGTCTTGGTATCAGAATAAGTGGAACATAAACATCCTACATATACATTTCAGCACAACAAATAACCCAAGTTCCTTACCTATTATTATGGTCTTTAGTTAGGGGAGGACTAAAGCGCATGGTGCATTTGGAATAGAAAACTTTTCAGCTTCTTTGGTTTGGTCTTTGACATTTTGTGAACGTGACGGCAGAGAGATTTACAGATAAACACTGATGCATGATAATAAATTCTGTTTGCATAGACAAGCGTGTTTAACAGTACGTTTTTATCTCGGGTTGATAACTGAACCGCTGCAAAGCCAATTTCTTACAAACAGAAATACTATAAATTGCGAAATATCTGATTTGAGCACACAATTAGAGGTCTAACTTTTCATTGATTGTAAGTGTTTGTAATAAAATGGTTCATTTAATAAAAAAAATCAGTTGAATGCATTCACCTCTACTTCTTCTGCAAAGTGATGCGCTAGATGTGTAATCAAGCGCGTTTATTTGCCCATACCAAAACTAAGCGATTGACTGCTGCTCGTTGCCATTTTTTCATAGCGAACAATGGGAGCAATGGCGGTATCAATGCCTTGTGACATCTGCCTTGATGGTTTCACCGATAGAAAATCCCATCTGATTGACTGTGGGCTTGGCCTATCTTGTCCTCTGATTCTTCCACATGAGGCTTGAAATAAAGAACATTGAATCAAAAGCCTCTCGGTACTGATTGCCTTATTGATGTGTTAAAGTAGCCGGGTACACATATTGAATAGAGTGTGATTGTGAGACGACGCTGAAACAACCCGTCCGAATAAACTATTAATAGAATGCTAGCAAACATACCGACGCCTCGTACCAAACTCATATCCCAGGTTTCATCCGAGTAGAATGTGATTTCTGTTTTTATTGATCATACTGCATGCCGAGCATACAGAGGCGCATGGAGATGCTAAATTGAACCTGATTGGTTGTGCAATTTCTGCAGTGAAATGTGAACAGGCCGCAATGGTGTCCTGGACACGTACGGCCAGCTGAAGTTTTATATTGTGTATAAAAATGTTTCCTGTTCATTTGACTTGAAAACGCAGTATTACTCTGTGTTATGCACAACTCTTCAAGTTTGTCGATGACTTTGTTTAAACCGACCTGAATTCAGTGACCTGCAATGCAACGTTGATTTTACTAGAATAGTGTAATGAATTTCACACATTTAGCCCATCATTGTAAAATACATCACGCTTGTAGCAATAAACACAAAAGTGTCTCAGAGGGCAACTGGATGAGCAGCAGTTTTTTTCCTGCTAATTACACAAAAATCTCGCTGCAAGGCCTTTGAGTGATTTCTTTGTATTGTTGTTTAATTAAAATCTGTTATTATTAGCCCTTTCGGGGATAATGAAGCCATTGAAAAAGACTAGAAGTCCTGTAGTGCGGAGATTAAAAATAAATCACAATCCTATCTTGGAAGAACAGCAAATGCATCTCAACGGATGACCTCTGACCTGACGAAGTGCAATACAAAAGTATGTTTAGTGGTGCTTGGCCCAGATTGTAAAAAATATTTAATGTGGCTTTGCAAACATTTAAAAAATATGCGGTCATGATAACAAAAAATCTTAAACATTAAATAGATTTTTTTCAGGGACTGTAAAACAGGCTGTACCAAACCATTACTGTGCCTTCGATATTAGAGAAAGGTACTTCCTTGTTTTCGAACTATAAATGGTTGTGAAAAAATGCCCAAATAAAGGAAGTGGGACACATTAAAATGATTGAATAAATCTAATAAATTTCTCATATTCTCTAGATTTTTAAAGATAATGTACTTGTAAGTATTTGATAAACAAACACACACACACACATATATATATAATAAAAGGAGATAAGCAATAATATTACAAGTATATATATATACTTGTAATATTAATCAATATTTTATAGAATTCTTATACAAATATGTAAACAGTATTTACTAACTTTAAAGCTTTTAAATTGTCTATTTTTTGTGTGATTTTTTTCTGTAAAATTTGCAATGCATATACAGCAGAGTTTGGGCTGGTTGCTAAGGTGCTTTTGATAGTTGCTATGGGGTTGAACAAATTTATATAAGCATCTATTTTTTCATTTTTGTGGTCTGTTCAATGACTAGATACAGAGCAAACGGATTGTGTAATAGTACCTGCATGGCTTTTTTCAACACCTTTCTCTTTCTTGCTCTCGCTGAGACTGACTCTTCCTCATCTTCAGAGTTTTTCACTCTGTATTAAATGTTTTCGTCCATAACAGACTTGGGATGGCAGTTCGGTTGATCTCGCTCAATGTGATGTCTGTTACACATCAACTCCATCGTATGGGTTCTTATTCGCTTGTGGCTTCTGCTCAGATTGCTTTTAAGGAACAAATTGTCTTCCTTTTTCTTTTTCAATCTGTGCGCTAGCATCAATCCGTGTCTTATAAAGAGGACCGTTCGCTTTCTCCCAAGCTCCTCTCTCGCAACCCCAATCTAACACGACTTTTCAAACTATTTCTGATTTGTAGAATGAGGTCTCCATTCTGAATTCCCTGTTCGAATGACAGTTTTGTCTATTCCGAATGTGTGGCGAAGGTGCGGTTTTACTTGAAGTTTCTTTGATCTTTAAATAAACGTGACACACTTTCTTCCTTTATGTTCACGTCGTATGTGAGTAACTTATGAGATGGATATTTGCTGGAATTCTCTTGGATGAAAATGCTTTGTAGAAGATAGTTGTCCAGAAGACGGCGTGGGGTCGAGCAGGATTTGGCTAATCTTAAAGTTGCTGGCGGGGACTGTAAAAAGAAGGTCACGGCTCTGTGTGAACACAGGCTGTTCCAAAGCAAAACCGGGCCTTAGATCTGTTGCTCAGACGAGCTTTCTTGGTTTTGATCTCTAAGTGTGTGTGAAAGCAAAAAATGTAAATGAAGGAGGTTAACATGTTTATATTATGTTGTTAGCTGTATTTGTTTACGGGTTAATTACTTAAAAATGTATTTTATTTTTAAATTGATGTTTTGTTTATTTTTCTTTAATTAAACAAATTTTATTACTGTGATAATCATTATTAATATACATGTTAGCTATAAAAATAGTAATTATAATGATTTTAATCATTATAATAATAACATTATAATTGTTATATAATAATAATAAAAATAAAAAGAACAATAATATCACTTATTATTATTATATATTTATTATATTTCATATTTATTATTATTGTTGTTGTCATAATTTAATTCAGCAGCATGCACTCTAAAAATGCAGACTTTTGAACTCAGAGTTGGGTGGATTTTAATTCAAGAAATTGGTTTGGCTCATTGAAGAAAAAACATTAAATATACCAACGTTAAGAAAATTTTAATAATCCAGAAATTAAGATTTATCGTCTGTTTATTTACAACCCAACAGTTGTTTATGTTTAATAATGAATTACATGTAATGTATAATATACGGTCATTTCAAGTTTTATTTTGCGATCCTGTGAGGCCAAATGTTCAAAGATGTTCATACTTTCCTAGCACACTGAAAATAAAGAAGGGATGAGATTACTATCTGGATCTTTTTATTGGCTGTTTGTTCCTCGGTTCTAATATAACTCTGTACTCAGTCTCTTATAAAAGAAAATTACTACCGTATTATTTCCGACGAGTAGGAAAATGCTCCATACGAGGTCTAGTTTTTTCTGCAGCGCTATATGTGA
The DNA here is from genome assembly GCA_033220385.1 of Triplophysa yarkandensis. Classification (NCBI taxonomy): domain Eukaryota; kingdom Metazoa; phylum Chordata; class Actinopteri; order Cypriniformes; family Nemacheilidae; genus Triplophysa; species Triplophysa yarkandensis. Next base: position 194,786 of record JAWHQN010000172.1, on the reverse strand, counting down.
TCTTGCAGTTTATTCTGCTTGTGCTAATTTTCTTTCCTTTCTTATAACTTTGGTTATTCCTTAAAGCTGTTTGGGGCTTTTGTAGGGAAAGAAACAGCTTGATAGGCAGACGTGGGTTCTGCTGTCATGAGCATGTGTTTATGCGGGAGCTGTCAGCTTTGGCTCTGTCCCACCACTGAAGCGCATCAGCAGATTGATTGGCTGGATTCATTGTCATTATCAGATGTTTTTGAAGCCTGTTTCGGTCTACTCGGGCTCTTCCTTAGGTGCCCTTGTGCGAGAGAATGCAATCTGTGGCAAACAGGCCCGCGCTCCAAGTAAGGATTAGCAAAGCTTCCAAAAATATGAAAAATGTACATTTGCTTTATTGCTCGAGATGTTTGGAGGTGTGGAAGCGCAGACCTAAATATAAGATGTATGACCCCGGGTTATGTGTGTAATAAGATCGTGGTCCCAAATGTGATTCTCAGTGCAATTTTCTCCATCAATCTGTTTACCATCCATTTCTTACCGCCTGGATCTCATATATCTCGTGATCTAAAAGGCTTACTTTTATCCTTTATTCCAAACACCGCTCGATCTCCCATGGGCCGATGCACGAGAACACATGCGAGCCCCAAGGACACCCGGTCAACCTTTACTGCGGCAATGACAGCTTTATAGCCGGAATTACGGCCTTCTATACCGCCCGCCCCTATCTAGAGTTCTTTAGATTAACGCTTTAATTAGCGTTCCTTCTCTTCTCCATTTAAAAACAGAAGGCGCTGAGGTCGCACGTCCCGGACCGTTCGCAGGGGTAGAGGCGAAGCTTTAGCTTTGAAATCTTATTTGAAGCCTCGCCAAGCAAAGCGAGCACACAAATCTTTAGATACCCGAGGCAGATTTCACCCGCTGGGACCCACGTACCTGGGAGATATGATTTATTCAGCATTGCCAATTTTCCCACCTGCCCCCAAGTTATTGCAGTTTGAGAAAGCAGATCTCTGACCCATTTTCTTAAACAGGATTTGATCCGTTTTATCACAACAGCTCTTTAAGAGTTTTCAAATCCTGTCAGCCGGGGAGCCGGAGGAGACGTCTGGTCAATATGAGACGTGTTTGCATCTGTTTGAGACCGTGGGTGGGTTCCGTCACTGTTTGCAGGGATCCTCTGCGGAGTTCAGAAATAGAACTTCACCTCCCTCTTGGTCCATCATGTGCTGATTTAGATTTTCGAGTCGGCAGGAGTTGGAGTTTGGAGTGTGAAAGCACGCTGGGGTTCCACGCTGTTGTTTGTGATTTGTTTCGAGGCCGTTTTTGGTGCAGTCGCCTCTTGCATTGTGACCGTATGATGAATAGTTACTGATGAGATCCTTTGTAAAGCTTAGTTTACTTAAATATAAAAAAATCTTGTGTATTTACCCTCGTGTCTTCTACACCTCAATGTTGTATTTCAATCAGTGGAACAAAAGAAGATATTTTAATAAATGTCTTAATGGTGTCCATACAAAAGAAGCTGATGGTGTCCAGTGTTGTTTGGTTACCAACATTATTCAAAATGTCTTGTTTTAAGTGGTACAGGCTTGTCAATAAAGGTTTTTTATTTAGTGGGACGTATTACTTTAATTTTTTAATAGTTTTCCTGTAATGACATTTAATAGAACAAATGGAACAGATTGAATAGGTTGGCAAACTTGAAGTTTGTGTTTTAGATGTTTCTCCTGAAGAAGACCACCAACCATCATCACTAGCATTTCAAAAGACTTCTGAAAAACGTCACGTCAGTATTTCAATTATGATTTTAATATAAACTCATACATATATATTAAATATCCCAAATTAGCTTTTTATCATTACAATTTACAAAAAAGTATATCTATTTCTAAGTATATTTTCAATAGGCTCATTTCCATGTATATTATGTAATTTTACGAAGAAATTCATGGTCGGTTAAATAGGGGAATATAAAAATGGTAGAAATTTAAATCTTACTGTCACAGAGGTGCCTTTAAGGGTTCCTTTTTGTACCTTTATCTATATACAATACATTACATGTTGTACCATTTGTAGGTTTCAACTAACATTAGATTTAGTTCAAAACATGCTTGCATTAAATACGGATATATCTTCGGAATTCAAAGATAAAGTGTGTAACTTGTGTCTCACTACCAACATGAAACAGAATCAAAATGAAAGAACCAACACGGCAAAAGGCACAACCCCCAAACCCGTCCACCGGTACATCCGACCAAGTGGAACATGTTGTAATTCCATTTGGGTCTTCTATCAGTTATAGAAGCACACACTTCTCCTCCAAGGTTTTGTAGTGAATGTGAGCGGTGAAGTCTGACTCTTGGAGGGTTAGTTGAATGCTGAATGAAGGAAAACTCTTGAACAAGACTGAGAACTCAAATCGGTTTATAGGTGTATTGAAGCACAATGTTCTTACTGCTATCGACTCCAGGTACCGTGTTTATAAAATCAAATCTTTATTCATGACCACACGACCGCAGCTGGGGAACTTTGATTTTTATGTACAATTGTCACAGAATGTTGTTTGTGGGGTTTGGTGGCGCTCTGGTGATGGTTTATGCATACACGAAACCATAAAGTGGGTTGAGTGTTCTTTATGTTTCGAAACTATTGGACCACACCGTCCTAGAACATGGCTGTGCTTGAGTTTGAACCTTAAGCTCGGTAACCTTTCCAGCATCCATCAAAAGGGAAGTTGCTCTATATTAACCGGAATGGGCGGTCGGGTTGGATTGTTCTCTTTCACTGACCCAATTAAAGACCTCGGGGAAGCGGCAGGATTTACACGTGTGCTTGTTACATTCCTCTGTTAGTTTATCTAAAGGAGTTAGGCCTCGCCGTAGACTCTTGTAATCGTTCTGTCATCATAATTCAGCCGTTGGATCAACTACTCTATTAAAACAGCTTGCAGCTGTTGCTACCTGGGGATGGGTAATTTCTCGGCGGGAGTCCGGCCCGCCTTCACGCCTCATTAGGCGATTTCGCGAGCCCGTCTCTGCCGGCCCTCGAGAGGAGACGCTCGGCTGTCTTCTGCCCGGCGGTGGAATGCAAACCAGCAGAGATCAACGGCGCATTACAGATCTCGTGTCAAATATTCACACGCACCCCCGGATCTCTTCTTTAGTCTGACAGGCACACTAGATTCATCAGAGAACAATGACCCACATGACAATAATTCAGGGTGGCAGAATTTTACCTGCGCAGAAGATTACAACCGCTATACATTATTCATCGGCTACAATTTGCCCTTGTGTGAGATGAATGAATAGAAGTGTGGAAGGGTGAGATGTGTTTATACGTCGTGTGTCTTCTGCCTGCGGTCTGTTTATCCTTCTGAAAGGTTTAGTTGAGGTTTAATTGTTGGAGACTGCTTCAATGGTTACAAATGTATTGTTTAAAGGGAAACAGCATGTTTTTGGGCAATCTACGATAGATTAGTATTTGTTATTACCCATGTCTTTATGTACTGTAAACTAGTAGAATGTGTTTAGGTGAAAGGGCTGTTTCACCCAAAAATGAAAACCAATAATATATTTCTGTATCTCAGTGGTTTGTGTCCATACAATGGACTCAATGTGTGGGTTCTAACATTCTTCAAATATCTTCTTTTGCATGCGGAGAAAATAAGTCCTAGATATTTAAAATGTAAACCATGACCGTGAATGAATAATGAAATACCTATTTTTTGGCTAAAAAAGATATTTTGTAGAATTTTGGTAACTAATACCCTTTCGCATTGGTTTTGTGTCCATACATTAAAATATAAATATCTACTGTGCTCTGAAGAAAATAAGAAATTTAAGGTTTAAAGTAAAATTATGATTTTTTGTGGGGCCAAATTAAGATATTTTGATGGATGACAGTAATTGGTACCAATTCACTTGCATTGCTTTTGTGTACATACAATAGAAGTGAATGGTTGCCACTGATGTTTGGTTAACAACATTCTTCAAAATATCTTTTTTGGTGTTCTGCAGAAGAAAGAACGTAATTCGGATTTAAAACGACAAATGGTAGAATATTACATCATTTTCAGGTACACTATGTATTGCAGCGTTGAAACATCTCATTGAACATGAAAACGGTCTAGATTATATCATCATTTTGTAAAAATTCCTAATCCCTATTATATATTAGTTGGAAAAATTTGGGTAATATCATTGTCAATACTCATGATAATGGCCAGCCGTAAATTGCAAAACAAATAGCTATTAACACATCCGACATCCTGACCCAAGAGGTTCAGTGATGTAGACCATGCCGCAAGGCTTTATTTTTCCAATCTAGAAACAGGAAGATGTAAAATCCATCCGTCCTCAAAGAATGATTTTCCCATCGGATGGGAGAGCCCCTTTGATTTGTGAGACAACTGTGAAATTATTTTCGGAGGAACGGATCCGTCTCCTGGCGGTCGAGTTCTGTATCTGACAAAAAGAAAAGGAATGGCAAAATCAGATAGCAATCAGTGATCAAAACGGGACAGAATTGAATTACCACAGATCTCCCCAACTTCCCTTCCTCGTCCCCTTTACACCAACATAGAGATGAGAGAGAAGAAATATTTAGAAAGAAAAGCTAATGCTTCAGAATAAGCTCTCCCTCAGGAGTTGATTATGGAGCATAAAATTGCATAATGTGGTAATTTGGAATACAAACCTGGAGGACAAGCGTTCCAGCATCTGACTTAGAGGCAGGAGCTGAATGTGACCTGTGAGCATTCTTTAAGCATAATGAGACTCTCCAACCTTTAATACATTCACTACATTTCACACGTGCTACTGAAACTGTCCACATGAATGTGTGTTAGGATCAAGAGAGATTTTTCTTCTTGCTCTTCTTCCTCGCATAGAAATGTGCTGCAGGCCTTAATCAGACAAGCACAAAATGCATTAGTCTTAGCTACTTTTTGGTAAAAAAGTCTTATCTTATTGTGCTTTTTGCATATGTGTTTTAGTAAAAATTTAATATTTTTCTATTTAGATGTGTGACATCATATTAAAAATATATAGTAGGTTTGCAAGATGTATGAAATATTGCAGGGGTGCAAATTGCATTGGATTGCAAAAACTGAAAATTCGAATTCTTTTAAAAGTTGCAGAGTTTTGTAAAGTAAAAAAATGTTGTTGATGCGAATGCGGTCAGATTGGTGATACTATCATAGGAAGAATGTTAAACCAGAAGAGTAAAAGTAAGTAAAAAAATTAAAAGATCAGAAAGTCAATAGATTAATTGAAAAATAAAATTATAAAGGGGGTCTAAGTTAAACGCACAATGGTGGAAATGCACAATGACAGAAGAGCGCCGGAAGGAATGGAATATGTGCAGATTATAAGTTATAAGGTTCTACATATGAAATGTCTTAGGGAAAGAATTACACACATGTATTGCACAGTAGGGTGTATAATATGGATGCTATAAGATATCAACAGGTGCTATACACTAAAATTCTGACCGAAAGGATTACACACATTTATCGCACAAGGAGAACATTTAACTGTTCATGAGCTAGATGGCCTAAGGAAAGAAGTTTTTAAATGTCTGAATGTTCTTGTGCTCGGTGCTCTGTAGCGCTGACCAGACGGTAACAGTTGAAACAGACAGTGTGTTGGGTGTGAGGGGTCCAGAGGGATTTTGTGAGCCCTTTTACTCACTATGGTACAGTACCTGAAGTGTAGGGTAGTAGTGCAAGTGATTCCCTCGGCAGTCCGCACTATTCGCTGAAGTCTTCTGAGGTCAGTTTTGGAAGCTAAGCCGAACCAGACGGCGATGGAAATTCAGAGGATAGATTCGATGACAGCTGGGTAGAACTGTACGAGCAGCTCATGTGGCAGGTTGAAGTTCCTCAGCTGTCGGAGGAAGTAAAGTCTCTGCTGGGCTTTCTTCACAATAGAGTCGATGTGAGCGTCCCACTTCAGATCCTGAGAGATGGTGGTGCCCAGGAACCTGACTGACTCTACTTCAGCCACGGTGCTGTTCATGATGATGAGTGAAGGGGTGTATCTCCAGAAGTCCACTATCATCTCCACTGTTTCGAGCGTGTTCAGCTCAGGTTCTTGTAACTGCACCGAAAAGCCAGTTGCTTCACCTTCTGTCTGTACGCAGACTTGTCACGTTCAGGAGATTGATGGATGGGTCCTTAGAGGTGCAGTTGTTGGTTTACAGGTGGAGGAGCAGTGGAGAACCCATCCCTGAGGAGCACCGGTGCTGATGGCGTGGCTGTCCGACATGATTGTGCCCATTCTGTTGTCTGTCTGGCGATCCATTGACACACAGAGCTAGTGACAGAGCCGTGAACTCAAAGGCTTTGTCATGAACACGTTTGAAGCATTTGCAATGTGTTTATTTTGTACATTTGGAATATTTTATTGTACTTTCACACATAAATTCCAATTTTCTTCAAGCCAAAATACACATATTGTTCGATGTGAAGAAAGCAGGCACCTCCCAGGAGACAGATTATTATTTTATGCATTTGTGTGTGTTAGTATTCTTCTCCCTGATCTGACCTCTGCTTTATTTTGAGCGGTGCAGACCACCCCCCACCCCACGTGACGCTCCCACCGCTGAGTTCTGTCACCTTTGATCTGAATGGCTCTCCATTACGCCGTATTCTTCACACAAGGCCATTGCATCTCTACAGCTGAGCTTTATCAGCCTCGTGACCCGCTCTAGTGTTCCTGTCATCTCTACCTCACTGGAACGCTGGAAGCTTTCACGAACACCAGCCCAGGCACATACAGTACGTGTCTGCATAAATAGAAAGTGTGATGGTGCATGTGATAGTTCACCCAAAATGAAATGATTCCGTCATCACTTACTCATATTAACATATAGTTTGGTTGAAAATGTAAAATGCAAAATGCAAATTGGTGAGGGTAAGGTTTAGGGTTGTGGTCACAGGTATATGAAAACAATTGAGGTCTATGGCAAATCACATTGAAGATACCATAACAAATGGGTGGGTTTCACAATGCTTTGCATTTCATACATTTCTATACATTTCTTTACATTAGTTGCATTAGTTGCCATTGGAAAAATTCTTTGTGAGGTTCCTTTATCTGTAGATGAATGTGTAAGATACAGAAGGTCTCTGTAATCTTTATTTACAGTGATATCTTGATGGCAGTATGGAGAAGTGGGCTTGTGTGCTTCTGTTATTCCATATAACCCATAATTGACAGAGATATTCTTATAACCCAGACAGAGCCCTCCATTGGCTGTTGGCAGTGTATCAAAATGTAGGCTTAACACTTTGGAAGATCAGTAGATAAACTCAAAATATCTTTCTGTGTTTTTATGTGAAATCATTTACATGAAAAATATAAATCAACACGCTTTTAAGAAAAAGATCAGTTCACTTTTTAAGATCAGTTCAAATATTTATTAGTAAATAAAGCGAAATTAACTGTTGTATTTTTAATCAATTATTTATATATTTTCTACTTTAAATGCTTATCTATTTTATTATTAAGTTAATATAATATTTATATTTGGGCAATTCCCTGAACATTTCCAGGGTTCAAATATCCTTGGCATGTCTCTCTTTAAGATTTTATAGCTTTATATTTATTTTTAATGCATTATGTTTCTTAGCCAAATTAGGATTGTCACATCCATAACGCTTCATTTTGGTCATAAATGGACACCTAAAAATAGAAATGTAGTAATTTTATTATGTTTTATACAGAACTAATCAATGGCCATTGTCTCCCAAAAACAGTGTTCTTTTTTGTCTCGTGGCTAAGGCAGGTTAATTTTTTTTTTTTAAAATAGAAAACTTTAAAATAGACAGAAATTTTTCTGATGTTTAAACACTTTCAACAAGGGTTTAGTATGATATAAACAGTTGGTTAAGTTTACGCTTAACAATTATATTCTGCGAGCTTTTTAAATCACATGCATAGCGCTGGCATTGCCCTTTTGTGATATTTACTAAACCGCATGAAACATTTTACAGTCTAAACGCTTTGGGGGATTTAAACGCTCTATTCTAGCTGAAACATGTTATCTTGTGTTTTCTGTGCTATTGACAACTGAAAGCTACATTTGTATCACCAGGATAATCACATGATGTTTCAAAGAATGCGGATCAATAGCAATTTTCTTGTGTTTAATTTCTTAGTTCGTGCCTTCTTTGAGCACATGTGCAGATAAAGCCCGCCGTTACGTCTGTGCTGTCATGACATTGGGTGGGTTATCACTACAATTGTTTTGGAGCGGTCGTTATATGAATGTATTGTGTTATCACTGATTCCATATAGAAGTAACTAGATATCTACAATCCTGGCATTTTCAGAAACTGCCAAGTTTTTCCAGCTTCAGTTGAGTTTCAAAACCCAGTTAAATTTGTGCATAAATCCTTGTTTTAATAAAAGCCCAATACATCTGAAATTTGCTTTATTTTCGTGCTTTTTTATTATGAGCTTTTGTATATTGATCTACAAATGAAATATATTTCTCTCTGATGTGGATTGCGGGGTGTGTCTTGAAAATGCCCAAGGGCCTGGATGATGGTTTTGACTCGCTCAGACGCTCCTGACAGATTCAGAGGTCACAAACCGGGCACGTGGCCTTGTTGATGTACAACGGCCATCTTGCTTTAGGGTCTTGTATGACGGGTTTAGCTGTAGTATAATATGTATTGAATGTAAATGTGTTCTTTAAAATCAGTCCTGGCCATTTCTGTTACCTCCATGTTAATGAATTTTGGTCTTGTCTTGCGTGGTGAAAAGAGAAGTAATGATAATTGTACATGGACACGGCTCACTGGAGGTCTGTCCCGCTCGGTTCGACTGTTTGATATCGCCGAAGGCCAAACTTGGCCATCCGTTTGGTCTGTAAGTGACAATAAAGGCTAACAAGATGATGATAAGGGATTGGATTGCCAAACGACATCCCATCGTGCCGGGGAAGTCCCAAGGTCTCGTGTGAGGGAGAATGGCCAGGGACACGTATAGGGGTGAGAAGATGGATGAAAGGTTGATCCCTACATGACAGCGAGTGCCAGGGGAAGATAAGTGTGACGTTGTCACCCTGGAGGAACATGCAGGTGAAGCCACATTCGTATGGAACAATGCGCACAGTCCCGGCAGCGAAGGATTGAGAAAGAAAAACTAAAAGATCAATACAGTTCATGGCGTTGAGGATGCTTGTTTGTTCAGACGCAGAGGAGATTATGAACAAATAGAGCAAAATGCGGGTCTAACACAGGCCTTACCCCCTCTGTATGAATTCATAAATGCAGGATGTTATCTGTAGCCCGGAGAGTGGAAGAAACGGAATCTCAGATGGTTTTATTCCCATGTTCAAACGACTTTTTCCCTTTGAGTTATCGGGTCATGCGGGGACGGGTTTAAGGCTTTCAAACACACGTCCAACATCTGTGCTCCAACCTTACCATTAAAAAATGTTGTCGTTACTCGGTTCTGCATTTTTAATTCACGAATTGCAGATCATTAATACTACATGAGAGTCCCGATGCCAAGAAAGCTCTCTACCCTGAAATATGGTGCTTTGGGTTATTCTGTTATCAAGCATGTAAAAAACACACTACATGGAGTTTTGACCGGTCACATTCTATCCTTAAGATGGCATCTGTTTACCACTACCATTTTTTCCTCATTGTTCTCCGTGATTTTCCTTTGTGTTGCTTAGTTGCCGTTTAGATGTTGTTTTTGTGTCACTCTGGGCTCTTTCCAGGTGGGTTATTGTGCTATTGATCCATGTAGAGTTTCACCAGGTTTGTGCTGTATTCCAAACCCCATTGATTTTTAGGACCGCTCTTGTACAAATGGGTTGAACTTTATTGGATTTGTTGCTGGTTGAATCACAGTTCTTAGAATTGAAATTGGAGGCGGCGTCTAGGGCGTCAAGCGCGTCTTTTGGCTTGTCAGTCGGAAGATTAATAGATTGAGCGATCAAGGTGGTTTGTTTTGCCACTTTTACAAAATGATTTTAAACAAAACAAGTAATCATCCAAATCACTTTCTTATGATATAAGAAATCTTAAGGGAAAACATCAGATTTCTTACATTCCTAAAAAAATGGTCCGGAAAAGGATGCATATGCACAACAAACGACTAAGGGTTTTTTAACAGGTTATCAAACAAACTTTATATTATGTTATTGTTGAACATTATATAAATGTGAATATAGAAATATTGACAACAACAATAGAAGAACATGCTTGCATTGTTAGTGGAATCTTTAGAGACATTCAGCAATGTTCATAGAACACAGTGACAATGATTGCAAAATTTAAATTTTTTTTTACCTTTGCATAAACTTATTGATTTCAGGTCAATTTTTTATTCAACTTCACAAACTTAACTTTAAAATTATGGGTACGGGACACTTCAGTTTCAGGGAGACCATCAACCAAAGGTTCGCAATTTGCATACTAGATGAAAATCTATTAAAACCAAGCATTGTACGGCCGCCACAAGCTTAATTGTTACACTAAAATGTGCATGAAAGTCTTTACTGCACCTTTTAAAGTAGACAGTTTGGGGAGCAGCTCATGGCTTCATCTGATCCCCTAAAGAACCGGCCTGACAGGCTTGTGAAGCCCACGCCAGAATCAATACAACAAAGGTCATTTGCTATTCCAGTCATAGCCAGCTCCATTCCCATCGAACTGTATTTGATGCATACCAAAGATGCACACAATGACCGTTCTTCTCTGTCATTCTCCCTGTGAGATAGTGCATCTTTTCACCAGAAGATAATGTCGTTTTAGTCGTCTGTCAACTTCCAACTTCGGTTTGGGAGGGAATGAATAGGTTGTTTATGTGTGTAGACGCTATTGAACACGCAGTCAAAGATGGGACTCTTTAATACGTGCCGAACGTCCAACATGACATGCATCCATTTGGAAAGATGGAAATCTTACGAAACCGAGATCTTTCAGATGTTGCGATGGCTAAGAAAGAGATTACCCGACTCGTGTCTCTCCGAGGGGAGCAGGTGTGTACGTTTGCTTTTCTCTAACCTACTCGGGCAAACTTCTCTCGCATGAGCGGACGATTCGCTCAGACATGATACTGATGTCAGGCATTGACTGTGAAAGTAAAGCCGACTGGGAGGCCGCGGGAACGCGGGGCGCTCGCCATCTGTCCCGGTGACCTGCCAAATACGGGCTCCTCATCATCATCATTCAAAGAGCCTACTGAAGGCACCTGACCACTCATTTGTACATCTGCCAGTGCTGGACTAGACCGGTTTTGGCACCGTCTGATTGGCCCGATGAGATGCCCATCATCATAGCCAAAGGATAGCGCGGCAGTGAAGAAGAACCTCATTGCATGACTTGATTTAAGAGTACGACACGCCAGCTGTGAAGATCCCACCGTATTTTTACAATTCCTCTGATCGTGTTCTTTAGGATATGCAGGGAAAACTTGAAGGGAAAATGACTAATTAGTAATAAAAATGAATAATAAAAAGAATGCAAGTTACGTTATAATACTAATAATTGCTTTCAACTACTTGATAAAAACTATAAAAATAATAAAAATACCTTTTACAACCTAACTTTTCATGGCCTAAGTTATTAATATTATTTTGTCCTGTTGAACCAAAAGTGAGATATTTTGAAGAATGTACGACAACGAAAGGTTCCGGTGTAGTTGACTGCCATTTGGAGTTTTCCTACAATGGCAGTCAAAGGTGTCCAGGAACTGTTTGGTTAAAAGCATTCCTCCAAATATATCTCTCCGTCAGAGAAATTCATAATAGAATTGTCATTTTAAGGGAGAACTTTCCCTTTTAAAAATGTTGGAACATTGTTTTTCACTACATTGTTGTTTTGCAGGATCATTGGTTGGCGCAAAATGGGGTTCTTCAACATAAAATGCATTTACCCGCATTTAGATATTGAGTTATTTTTGTACCAAATCAAGTAATGGATGGTTAAATTACTTACATGGTCCACGTCGGGACGAATAATTATCCAGCGCGGCTATTGATTACAGGGCTAATTTAGCATGACATATTACACGAAATATAGCTTCATTCAATTCTGAATACCCTCGCTACCTTGTTCAATTCTATGGAGGAACGGAGCGGCACCGTGCTGTTTTGCTGAAGGGAAGCCTGAATGAATAATTCCCTTAGGTAAGGAACATAACGTACCGCTTGTTCTAAATAAGATTTCCATTGATTAACTGCCATTGCTGCGAGGGTGGTTTGATATTCTTTCAAAATCATCATGTTCTGCGTACTGGAAGGATTATCGGAGCCTCTCCGAGGGTCTAAGGTTAGCACCGTAATAGGTTTACTCTCAAGTTCATTGAGCTTCAGGGAAACATCATTAAGGAAGCGAGGTCACAGAGGTGCAGAACGGTGCGGTGAGACTGAATCCTCATCATCCAGCATGTTTAATATGTGGGATTTGTCATTCTTAAGACTCTCTCTCCACGGCAAATGGAGTTAAGATGGAGAATTGGTCACAAGGTTTGCCAGTCATTAAAGCGGGGGGATACACGCTTGATCACAACCCATGTGAAATGGAAGGTTTGTGTGATGCTTGAGCGGGATTGGTGTGTTCGAGAAAGGCTTGGCGTGCTTGTCTTCACACAGCGCTGTCAACAAGACACCCGTCTTTGTCTGACAGTCAATCACGCCTGTGTCTCCCAGGAGATAGAGAAGACAGTATTATACGCCATGTGATGCGGGGAGAACATGAAAATGTATTTTAAAGCACCAACCGAAGTGTGCAAATGAAAACATTGAAGCCTAAAATGATTGAATCTGATGGGCAGTGCAAGTCCCCATGCAGATTTCCTGATGTAAGGCTTTCGTCTGCTGTTTTTCTTCTATTTCTCCTTCAGTTGTTGTCTTTGACATTTTTCCAACAGTGGATTTGAAGATGCCCTATGACTGTGTTTTATGAAAAGGAATAGTTGAAGCTGTCGTCATTTAGTCCCAATGTGGTTTTAAACTTGCGTATTATTCTTTCTTCAGTGAAATACAAAAGAAATATTTTGAGAAATGTGGTTAACAACATTCTTCATAATATGATCTTTTGTGTTTGGCAAAAGAAAGGAAGATATTTTCTGAAATGTCGCAGGGTTTATAGTTTATACTATACATGTCGATGGTCTCTAGTGTTGTTTGGTCACCAACATTCTTGAAAGAATTATATTCCGTTTTCTGCAAGCGAAAATAAAATATTTTGAGAAATGTTTCAGGGTTCTTTGTTTAAATTATTCATATCAATGGTATCTAGTGTTGTTTGGTTTCCAACGTTCTTCAGAATATCACCTTCTGTTCATGCACATGAAAAGAAGATATTTTGAGAAGTGTCTCAGGTTTTAAGTTTATACTATTCATGTCAATTGGTATCTAGTGTTGTTTGATTACCAACTTTGTACAAAATATCATATTTTTTGTTCAGCAAACGGAAAGAAGATATAATTGGACGTGTCAGGGTTTTCATTTATATTACAGATGTCATTGGTCTCTAGTGTTGTGCCAATAGGAGCATTCTTCAAAATGTCCTTTATAGTGTTCTGCACAAGAAGTCATACATTTTGGGAATTACAGGAGTGAAAAAAAATTATAAAAGATTTATGGTTGAACAGTTTGTTTAAATTACTAGACACAGGTTTGTTTCAGACAGGTTATGATTCTCTCTTAAGTGAAACACAAAAAGACATTTTAAGAAATGCCTATTTTTTTCATTTATTCTAAGGAAATCAGTGATGTCTAGTCTTGTATGGTTAACAATATTCTTTAAAATATCCTCTTTTGTGTTGTGCACGACACGATTATCCAAAGTATTGTGCAGTCGCATATTATCACTGCAGAGCAAACAGGGGTAAGATGTCTTGCTCAAGGACACTTCGGTCATCGTCTGCTGGCACTGGGATTCAAACCAACAACCTTCTGCTTACAAGTCTAACTCTCTTAACACCAAACTACGACTCATAGATTGGCGTTTGCAGGTTTTAAAACACAATGCCATTTACTCTCACCATCATCAATATTTCGGCATGCGTCACGTAATACCGCATGTAAACACAGCATCGGCTTTGTTGTGCTAAGAAAGCAGAGTGTCTAGTGTCATCCCTCCACTTTCAGTGCCATCGGTTTGAAGTCCCTCAGCATGGTGTAGGCCCGCGGCTTGCCGCTGCGTCGTTATATTCAAAGCGCGTGTTCCTCGTGTCGAGTCATAGATCATATGCTTGTTATTGCATCAGAATCATAAAATATTTCTTAGCCGAAAAGTAGAAAAAGTAGGCCATGTACTTTTAAACGGTCGTGTTTAATGCGATGCGTAACTGCAGAACCGTAACCGAAAGCGAAAAGTGCATAAACGTGATGGATTTTGTTCGGTGGGAGATACAGTGTAGGGTTGCTCTCGTTTTAAAAAATAACCCTGTGGCAATTATCTCGTTTTTGTGACTGTGACTAACCATCTGAACCAGCGAGATGCCAAAACGTTGGCTCCTATCAATGTTTCCCTAGAGTGAGAGCTTTCGGCTTTAGGGACGGAAGTGTTTCTGATTGATTCTCTCATTAACTGCATGGATAGACCCTTACTCACTCCAATTTCCCTGCATGCTCCCTTCCATCGGGTAAGGGTTGTGTGGAGAAGCGTCTTCAAGGTGGCATATATTAACATGTTCCTTTAAAGGCTTGGAACTGTAGCAATCAGCTCATGTCTTATATTAATGATGGTGTTTTAGTCAAGCGCAGGGATCTATGTCTCAAGATCCGGGTCTGGTTCACACTAATGGCCTGAAAGATCTTAGAGGGTTTGGGACAGGCCTCATTATCACCAATGTTCCTCCAGAGGCTTAGAGATGGTTGGCTTCTCTTTAGTTTGATTTTGTGACTGGCGAATGACAGTGAATCTACACTTTAAGCAATGGAGATAAACCAAGCTTGTGATTGGTTAATTCATCTAATAAGCCTCTAATCATTTGGTTTTCAATGGCAATTTTACGAGACGTTTGGACTTGATTTAATGGGGAAAATGGTTGTGCATCATTTTGTGCATTCTTTCATTAACTACCAATGAGGGAAAATATTGTTTGTGTTGTTAACAAGATAAGCTGGCATTCCAGCAAGCCTAAATGGACTTGCAAAATAATCTTAATAGATTATTAAAGTTGAATGCAATATGATTAATATCAAATTGCAATGCAGTTTTTGTTTAATTTAGGGGATTCATGGGATCTGGGATGTATTGAGGCAGCCTGAAAAGCAGCGAGAGGGAAAAGAGAAGTAACAGAAAGGATAATAAACATGAAATACTTCTTTCTACAGCACAGGCAGTTGTTATTCTACTTCTCAAGGAAGCGTGTAATGAACTGAGGGAAAATGGCATTTCTAATCCTCTTCTGTGCCATGAGAAGCAGACATGTAAAGAACTCATTAGGCCTTAACACATTTTTTTTAGATTTTTCCAAACCTCAGACTAATATGAAGCTCCATTAAATAAAACGGTTTGGCTTAAATGATCAGTAACTTCATGAGCTTTATTTTCAGTGTGAATCTTATCTTAATCACAATACTTGGTTTATAGATCTCATACTTCCACGAGTCAGCAGAGCATCTGCCTTTGAGAAGAATAGCAATATTCATAAATCTCTTCCCTTTACGTGTCACGGGCCTCCTTGGGGTCTGATTTAAGGGTCAATGCTTGGAATTTTTGCTGATAACCACTCTTTAAAAAATGGCAGTATCAGTCGGTAATGGTAAAAGGCTCAATATTGCCAAATTGTTGGCACTGTTTTCTCTGTTGGCCACTTTCATTGGTGTTGCTTGGCAACACCGTCTTAAAAGCTATTTTGTCTATCATCATTTTACAAAAAGCTGGATAGTGTTTGTATTTGCAGTGCACACATTATAAAATCACAGGGGTCCCATCTGAAGTCTCTTTTAATGGCCTGTTACCATAATGCAATCCTAGACAATATTGGAGAAAATTGAGCTGTCACCATTTAGTTGTTCACTCCAAGTGCTTGTAGATTATGACTTGCTATGACAAAAACATAAATGTAGTATCCAGCCATATAGAAACTCAAAAGTGCCATGACCCTTTAGTGTTTAATCCCGTCTGGTTCATGGGTGCCAGTCGGTGTGCGAGAAATTGCTTTTTGTCTGAATGTAGATGTGTGTGAATAGCTCATTAGCCCATCCATCGATTGTTCTTCTCAGCTGTCTCTGGGATTCTTTTTTGTGAAGACGGGCTAAAAGACAAAGCGATCGATCAATGATCAGGAAAGTAATGATCCATGTAGGAATCTGAGTGCCAGCTGGCTTAAAGACTCTCTATGGAATCCAACGTTTTCCTCATTTACACTTCACATTTCTCTCTCACATAGAGATCAGAGCATTAATGAGACAGATCTTGTTTTTATCGCTTTAAATTGAGGTCGAACACGAACATAAACTACCAGTCAAATTACAAACTACCAGTAAATGAAATGCTTTTCATTATTTAACATAAGTTGGATCTGCAGTTCATTATCTCAATGTCTGAAATAGACAAACATGCATGTTTTTCCATGACTAAACTTGACGATGTTAATGCAGAATAGACATGACTACTTTAAAAGTCTTAAAAGAATCTAAGGGCGAGACCTTAAGAAGCTGTTTCACAAAACGACGAGAAGAATTATCTGCGAATTCTAGCCAAAAAATGACTACACTTAATATGTTCAAATTTTAATTTTTTCCATTTTTTATTTTAACATAATTCCCAATAGTTACTCTTGTTTAATTAAAAAAATAATGCATTTGTAAGCAAGTGGCCCACACCTTTTGACCGATTGGAGTAGGAATAAATTTTGGTGTGAGTCATGACATGTACTATTCCTTTTAATGTTGAATGTTAACTGGCTTTGTAAAAGAATGACAGTTCTCATTTACAGACTCCTCTGTTGGTTAAAATCATTGAGACCTTGTTGATCATTAAAGATCTGACTGTTTTCTTCGACTATAGATCAGTGTTTCTGTTGACATATATGTCCCTGTGTGATAATGGAAATGAGCTACTGTAGCAGCCCATCACACAGTCTGAATTTTATTTTGAACAGAGGTTGGGCACGGATACATTTTGCAGTTGAGATCCCATCAAGGTGAGCTTAAGTTGTATACTTCTCCGAACCGCAGGGTGCAACTGAGAATTATAAAGGATTGTTGTAATTTGGCTTTTTTTTTGCAAGGGTGGCCTGTGGCAGAGAAGACCTAAGGATAAACATGTACTTTTTAATAGGGCAGTAACTCAATAGTCCTGCTGGGCTTTGCTCATAAACAAACAGATGTATGAGATGTTTAATTTCCCCTTAGTGAGGCTTCCTTAAGCAAAAACATCTATGCTGTTTGTAATTTCCCCGTGATATTAAACCTTTCCGGGCCCTGTGGAATTAAATTTTGCCAAGAGACTGGTAAGGTTTTCAAAAGTAATTTGTTTCATGATACGGTGAAGATATCATTGTTTGAAAAGCGGTGAGCTTTTCTAAGTAATGTATCGTGAAATCACTGCATATGCAGAGTAATGTTGTATGTGGCATATGGGCCTTGAGTTTTTTCTTTATCTGTCCAAGATCTTTTCCAGTTTTCGTAATTTTTCTTAACTCATAAGTGGGATTGTAATGTAGACAGATGACAGCAAAGAACATGGAATGTAGCTAGAAATCAAATGGAAGATTTACTTTACAGTAAGGTTTGATTTGTAATTTTATGCATTAGCCAATATGAACTAACAAGTCTTATAGAGCATTTATTAAACTTAGTTAATGTTTACTTGTATTTGTATTTCATCATTTATTATTACATGTCTAATCTAAACATGTATTTGTTAACATTAGTTCATGCACCATGACCCAACATGGATTACTTTATTGACGCAAACTAACATTACCATGGATTAATAAATGCTGAAAAAATATGCTGTTCATTTTTAGTTAATCCATTTTCCAATGTTAACAAATACTTTGATAAAAAACCATATTGTAATGTGCTATCATTTACCCTTTAAAATTGTCCTGGGCATTGGAACCATATCAACATTTTTCGGTCTTTGAGTTAGATTGCACTTCTATTGGCACCGCGGGAACATGGTGACCTTGTCTGAGAACTTCAAAAGCAACTCAACCTGTGATGCGACAGTAAAGGGAGGGTAAGGACCGGTGGACTCCTGTCTGTCTGAAGAACACTGGAGCAGAGTTAGAGTTATAATTTAGCTTCGTGTTTGACTGATAGCCGGCCTCTAAAAGGCCCGTCTGCACCACTGAAAGCATTGCTGATGTATGAGCACGTCTGCCTGACAAATCCTCCGTGTCAGTCAGCGTCTGACAAGCATTAATCATGTTTGTAATTTTTTGGGTTGTGAGTCGGTGTTGGATCTTAAATGGAGCAAATAAAGCGTGATTCTGATTCAGCTGGCTTAGATTTGAACCACTAGATCAACAGAATCGCATTAGCCTTTTTGAATTAATCAGAAACAACCTTCACTCCAAAAGAAAAAAACAAACGCTGACATTTATTTCGTTTTTATATCACCTTAAGCACGTCGGTCTCATTGACCGACGGGTTTATGGTAAAACAGACATCACAGTCAATATAAAAATGGCTTTTATCTTTTTACACTCAAAGCAAGAAGGACGCAATGCTTTTAAATCAGGTTTATGCTAAAAATACTCTGATAGTATGTCCACAAATTTGCATGTGAGGCTGGAATCATGGCTCTATTCTCCAGGGATTTCTCACGAAGTAACATTCAAAACAGTTTTTTTCTGATGTAAGATTCAGGAGTAGGCACTTACCCTGTCATGGTCAACCTTAAACAAGTTATGTCTGAGAAGTACTTTTAAAGTGTCTGCATTCGGCAACACCCAGTCCTGATAGTAATATTATCATATATAATATATATATATATATATATATTTAGATTCTTTAAGATGTACATTTGTGTTTTATTCAGCAAATGTGTTGTCTTGAATCTTTCATACTGTAACAATTCACACTTGTTTACTGCCTGGCTACTGCACAGAAGATACCTGTTACATTTCAGGATAGAATATATCACAATTTTAGCCATGAAAAGACAGATCTGCTCTTAAATAGAAAAACAACAGATTTCTTCAAAAGTTCACATCATTATCACCGTAATCTATTCTACTAGATTTCCTTCTCGACAAACAGTCGTTCACTCTTATGTGCCTATGGTTGTCGTACAGCACAGACGGTATTGCTTAGGACCATGAGGACTGTTCCCAATACTCCTTAGGCATTTAACAGTCAGTTATGACTAAACAACACCTTTCCGATTTCTTAATTTCATATGTCCTCAGCGAATGACCGAGAAAAATCACACCGCAACGAGTCTCTCCCTCTGGTTGCCACTTGCCACGTCTGACAGCTCACGATGAAGGGCTATAGAGCTAGGTATAGATGTACATACATCCCTTCACTTTAAAATTCACGTCTGTGTCAAGGCAAAAAGATAACGGGCAAGTTGGAATGGTTTCACTCTTGCCAGGTCGGTTGCTTGTAGTTTTTGTGGCTGCTTAAAAATTGTTGTCCGACACATTTATGACCGTGGCTTGAACCTCGACAGCAGCTGGCATCCCTTTACCAGAAATCCAAAGCCTTGTAAAGGGAGATTGTTGGCTGGTGTCGGACAAGAGAGCCATTTTAGATGGGTAACGGCTTAGATTTCCATAAAAGCAGTGGTTCTTCATGAAGCCGTAAATCACAAAGCAAGTAACTGAAAGCACAATGGAAAGCACACCAAAAGCAGCAATCATTGCCATGTCCCATCGCTCCGAGTCTTTTATGGCTTGTTCTAATCCTTTAGTTATGACGCTGACACACTTAGTGTCGTGTTTAAAATGGATGTTGTGAATGTCCAAGCACACTTTGTATTCTGTCGCAGGGCTGAGATGTGTAAGATTATATGTGGTCCTGTCAGATGGCACCCTTGCTGTGAATGCAACAGTTGGATAGTTTGCACTGGGCATTGTGTACCACTTAATGTTCGGTGCCAGGCTTCCATGAGAGGCTTTCCATGAAATCAACACAGAATTGGTTTGTACAGATTGGATGGCGACATCCAGCGTGTCATTAACAGGCTGTGGGAAGTATCCACTGACCTCCACTGAGACAGATTTTAGATCTGCACCGACAAGATTGTGTGCCACGCAGGTGTACAATCCAGCCTCAGCTTCAGTGATGTCATAAATATCAAGGGTACCTTCAGGGTGCATGTTGTATCTGTTAAAGGCTGCATTCGGAATGACTTTTCTCCCAGATGGAGTCACCCAGTAAATTTCCGGCTCAGGTTCGGCAAATGCA
Source organism: Triplophysa yarkandensis (assembly GCA_033220385.1). Lineage (NCBI taxonomy): Eukaryota > Metazoa > Chordata > Actinopteri > Cypriniformes > Nemacheilidae > Triplophysa > Triplophysa yarkandensis. The sequence goes on along the minus strand of JAWHQN010000172.1, from coordinate 174,464 downwards.
CGACAGTGGAGAGACAAAGATCTGCCACTGTCCACACTGACTTGTGTGGGGAGGCTTTCGGCAGAGATGAGGGGCAGACAGATCTCCATCATCTCTCTGAAGTGAACTTGCCGCACATGCTGGCCTTCATACTCTGGGGGTTCCACGCAAAACAGCGAGTCAGGCTCCATAAAACGAATGTTAGTCTTGTTCATGTTCATCCACCGCACGACACAATCACAGCGGATAGGGTTAGAGTGCATGCTGACCTCGCGAAGATTGGGAAGAGACTCCACAGTGATGCGATGCAAAGCACTTAAAGCGTTACCATTCAACATTAGAGTTTCCAGCCTTGGAAGCCTGTAGAAAGCATTAGGGTGGATGTAGGATAGTTTGGGGTTGTTGGTGGCTTCGATTTTAGTCAGCTCTGGGAGGTTGTTGAGAGCAAAACTATCAATAGACACCAAGTCGGGCATGCTGTTAATACCCAACTCTTTAAGATGAAGCATGTCCACAAAATCACCCCTTTGAATTCTTGCGATGGGGTTCTTGTTAAGGTCCAAAAACTTGAGGCTTTTAAGATGCCTGAGGGCACCGTAAGGAACTTTGGGGAATGTATTATCGTAGAATGAAATACTCTCCAGATTGTCAAGGCCCATGAGTCCATCATCCGGAATCTGTGACAAGTTCATTCTAGTAAGAACCAGGCTGCGTAGGTTCCTCAGAGGCCTGAAATTCATATTCTGAATGGTCAGTACAGGATTTTCCCCAATCATTAAGATTTCCAAATTTGGCAAGGGTTCAAACCATTCACTGGTGATACTTTCAAGCTTGTTGGAATTGAGGTGTAATCTCAGCAAGCTCTGAAGGCCACGAAAAGCCTCTGGGGAAATCAAGGAAATCTGGTTGTGATTTAGGTAAAGCTCCTGGAGATTGGTCAGTTGAGACAGGCTGTTGTCCGGTAGGGCACATATCCAGTTTTCTTCCATGTGCAGGGACAAAAGTTGAGGGAGGTGACCTATGTTGACATCGCTTATCGAGGACAGGTTGTTTTGTGAGATATCAATCTCGGTGACATTGGGAAGGTAATCAAAAGGGTTCTTGATCTTAGCAATGTTGTTTGTCTGAAGTAAAATTACTTGAGTATCAGCAGGCAGTTTAATGGGCAGGTTGAAAAGTCCCTGGTCATTGCAGTCAACCGTGGGAGCCTCCATGTAAACTGAGCTAGGAGAAAACCAGGGTCTGATTTCACATACACAAAGTTTAGGACAATCGACTTTCTCTTCTGCGGCAAATACAAAGGTAGTTACCATAAGCCCAATTAGCACATAATCCGCAAACGAAATGTCCTTCATGTTGGCACAGTTCCCGCAAGCAGCTGGTCCTTCAAGATTTAGTTGCAAATGCACTTAACTTTAAAAAATAACCATTTGTGGCTCTGCCACTATTGAATATAATCACTATTGAATCCAACAGTTGGCCTTCCTTAGGCCCTGATTGTGTGCTGTCGACAGATACAGTGTCCGTTGCCAAGTCTCTCTTTCAGATAGAAATCTACTTCTACAAGCCAGACAAAGACAGGTGAATCGGTCACCTTCGAACCTCAGGTGGTACTTGTTTCAGTTAAATGGAGGCAAAGCTGTTTATTTCCTGGAATAGTGAGCAAAATCTCAGAGCATCTTGTGCTGCCATCACTGGTCCTGTCCGCTTCTTCCTGAAGAAAATGAAAAGACAGATATGACAAATATTAGCATTTAATTACCAGAAAACTGCAGGTCATCACTAAGGCAAGACAGAGGAATGCTGACATTTGCAAAAGTCACAATAAAAGCTCATTGATGCCCGCTGACATTTCATTCAGCTGCACCTTGTGCATTAAGCCTTTGACATATCAATGTGGTCGTCCTTCACCTTTTGGAATTCTAAAGCTGTAGTTGCCTAAAACGTGAAAATTACAAAGCTTAGCGCATTTGATTTCTGTTAATATTGCAGAAGCTGGCCACAATGAAATGCTTTTTTCAGTAACTGTGCACACAAACATTTTGACTTCATGTACAAATTAAATAAATTGAGTTTTGAGCTATTAACGAGATGCACTTTGGGCTTCAAATTATTTAAATGGAGATATATGTTTGGTTCTGTCTTAACAGACTTTTATAGCTTTTACAGAATTTGTACTTTTCCGTAGCATAAATAAGTTGTGTCCAATAGAAACTGCATTCTGTGAGAGAACTGCTCTCATCACCACGGTTACCAGATAAGAAAAAACATAAGAGAGAAAAGAAGTGTTATGGAAGTACAGTGTTCCATCAAACCTTCAAGATCTTGGAGAGTATCATGTGCATTATGCTACCAAACGTCTACAGTACGCTTTACAGGTACGAAAAAATACAGGTGATGTTTGAGGTGATGGTGTTTTTTTTTAGGGCTGTGAATTCAGAACAGTCTAGCTATAAATGACTTGTTAGTCCCTCATATGAGAGGCAAAATAAAAGTGTACTTAATGCATCAGAGTTTGCTTGTAGATTCTGAAAGTGTAGCATTCTTATGGTTACCGAACCGTCGCCTGTAATTTGTCTAACAGATAAAAGTGTTCATGTGGATAATGGACGTTTTTCAATTTGTATGTTCATCACACACTATTGGCGTGCAGCTGCATTTTAGTGGTGGGAAAAGGGATGCGTGACCATACCTTTCAGCCATAAATACAAGAAAACGCATCTAGGTTTCCTGACTGACACAAATGGCCTATTTTCCTGACGTGTTAAATAGAGCGCTGCTATTACTCGCTGGAAGCGCTGGTTCGCAAGTGCATTATATAGATATGTTTGTCATAGTATTACATGGAAAGACAGCATAAATTTATCCGGTATATATATATTTTAGGAAAAAACATTCTCTGTTAGAGGTTTAGAGAATCTGATGTGTCCAAAACCCAAGATGCAAATGGTGATTTCAAAGGAACTGGATTTAATGCAGTCAGGCACGGACAGATTTACGAATGTTTTATCAGAAAGCTTTTTTGGCAAAAACAGTTTGGTAACGGCAGTCCGCATGCGATGTATTTGTGCTTTTTTGCATTCCAGTGGCATTAGCACCGTTGGCTGTTTTTGTCGTCTTTTCCAAGTAGACAACACAATTTTTTATATTGTGTTTTGGCGTTAAGCAATTTCTCATAGTGAATAAATTGGACCATTTACCAATGCACAATAAACACATAGCTCAATGGGGCTCGAAAAATTTGGCGCCGCTGTCTGTGTATTACATCAGACAACAGAATCCGAATTCAACTATAGTACTTGTTATTTATTGAGTTTTAAAAACGTAGCACGTGACAACCCTATACATGTTTCGAATGGTTTCAAATTAGAAAATGAATCAAATGTCCATCTTGGACATCATTTCCTGCAATCCTTGGATAGCCCTAGATTGCAATACCGTAAATAATGCGTTTCAGTGTGTGTAATGACTGGCTCATGATAGTGTTCCACTAAAAAACCTCCCCGGAGAGAAGGCACACTAATACAGCTAAAACTGTATTAACCTCACTGACTCTGTTACGGCAATAAAGGTGTGGTGCACCTATTAAAAACTCCAGTCAATGACGAATGAAGGAAATTAGACCTAACCCGGTTAAGTGTAGGTGAGAACGCGCCAACCTAAAGCCTTGGAACAACACTGTGGCTCATAGAGCTTAAGTGGCAATAACTTGCATGGTGCGACGTGCTCTCAGAGACAGAGAGAAATGCGACTAATACCAGAGAAAATGGAATTTCAAGATGGATGCCTCTAATCACCATTCTGATGTACTGCAGAGTCACTGAATGAAATTAGAAGAAGGGGGAGCGCTGGTATCATCCCCCCATGCAGTTATTTGCGAGACCCGATATCAGAGTTTGCTTCGTCCTCATTGGCCTTTTGAAATATAGGGCCATGTTTGGATAAATGTGTTGGGCAGACGGGAGGCCGGCTGACCCTGGGAAGTAACTCAGACTGAACGGTGACAGCCTGGCTCCGGTGTTTGCTTTGGGCCGAGCCGTTTCAGATTGGCCGTAAATCCGGGGCCTTGGGACTGATTACGGAGCTTGAGGTTGTCTTTGAGATGATGTAGCAACCAGAGGTGTCACATAAGCGATAACCATGAAGGTTGGTATTGTGACGACAAATTACCGCAACATTAATATTGTGATGCTAAAAATGTAAATACGATTTTGATAATGTAAACACAGAGAACGCGAGAACTTTCCTTGCTTCTATTAACATATTAAGTGTGATTTATTGGTCGCAAAACGTATTTTTTGTTAAGTGTCAATACATTGTAATAACAATCATACCATTATTGTGAATTCTTTAGACTATAATAATATTCTTGCGAAAATCTAACGACCCAGTTGCCGCTCACTAAAAACCTTGTTAGTTTTTACCATTAATAAACATTAAACTTTCTAGTTAAATACCATCTGACGATTTCATAACAGGACCTATCATAAAATCACAGGGTTTATCTAAATATGATTTTTTAGAAATGCCCATCAGGGTTTTCATTCTTTAATCCCTAGTTAAACTCGTGCCACAGAGATCACATGTAACAGGATTGAAGTGAAATTGCTTTCTTTACCTCCGGAAATATCCCTTTGTGTTATGGAGATTGTTCAGAGGGACTTTGGTTTAAATGGAAGTGAGGAATTGAGAATCTCTTTCTCACTCCTTCGCGCACAACTGTCTGCAGAAAACAGCCCTTGTACATTCGGGCTCTTTTCTTCTCTTTGTGTTTCACCGCTCCTCTATTTCCTTTTCCTTCTTTTTCATGTGCTCAATAAGCCGTTGTATCTGGCCCGGAGAAGACGCTCAGGGCCTAGCTGCCAGACGGTTTGCATAAGCCTCTCGGTGGGTGGTGTAGTCCGATTTGCCACTCCTCCCTGCCCTTTACTTCATTGATTTGCCATTACACTATTTCCAAGGTAAGGCAAGAGTCCATTAAACAGGCTTTGCAATGCAATGTGTGTGCATAATGAAGTTTCTTGTGCAACGCTTCCTGTAGCACCTGCTCCTGTGTGCACAAATCAGCTGCGAGTCGCTGGCTAATACAGAATCGATTCCAAATTAACCAGTGGCCCCCTTTGGTTTAAGATTTCCGGTTGTCGTCCTTTGCTTACTTGAATGCATTTGGTTTTGTTTTTTGGCCTTACAATGAGAGTCGAGGTGGTCTTTGTGTTTTTTTTTTAAATGATCACCTTTGGACATTTCCCAAAAAAGGCATGTTTGAAACTACATTTAGAAAATTGTCCCTTTTCCAGATAAACTCATAATAAAAAAAATGCTTTACTGTAGACACATGTGCAAAACAAGATAAGACCAAGCACAATTTAGTTTTCGAAGGAAATTGAAGTATACATTTTATATAATAAACAACAGTTAAAAACACTTTGCGGCTGAAATGATCGGTGGAACAACATTTGAATGAAGTCTTAAGTGGTTCCGCTGAATTAGGTAAATTAACCTAATCACAGAAAATTGTAGAGAAGATGCAACTACAGTAAAAAGCACGGCTGTTCTTTTTGAGTCTGAGCTCAATTAAACCTTCAGTATGGAGTTGTAGATTATTAAATATATGTGAGGTCAAAAGGCCAAGGGAGAGTAAACAATAGATTTTCTTACAGAACGTGCATGCCACTATGGTGCATTGTCTTCCTCTCCGAGCTTTCGCCTCTGAGATCTGACCACTGCGAGTGCGTTCTGACTCATGCGTTCATTAAACCTGATCCACGCTGTCAACAACCCATTGCTCATTCTGAGACATGCACGTAATGTTGCCGTTTGCTCTAACATGCGTAACTTGGCCTCGGGGTAGGATACCACACAAGACGGAGAAGATGATTAAAGTGCATCACTAACAAGAAACTCACTACTTCACTATATATGAGGAACCCAATTATTAAAGCCTATAAAATCCCCCAGAGTATCTGAGCTGCATTTCACTGTAATTGGGACTGATTGATTGAAGGTTGGTTTCCAACAGCAAGTGTGAGTCCATCTATGGGTGTAGGACTGCATGATATATTGTGTTCTCAACATCTCCGCCTTCACTGTTTTAACATGATGAGTTTCCAGTTCTCCCAGTATATATATGCACGGCACTGGATGCCTCGACTACAGGTATCTGTCAAATCTAGGAACAGACGGACGGCACAGCAGTGCTTCTCAGATGGTTTTGCTATGTTTACTCCTGAATGCACAGATAGCGTATGCTGATATCGTATTCTCTTTGTGCTGAGGCGTTTTAAACAATACAAAAGCTCAAAGTGATGTGACCTTTTTTATTAGACCGGGAGCAGTGAAAACTCATTATAGATGATTTACTCTTTTTTTATATAGACACAGTGAATACAACTATGGGAACATAAATGTATATATATACATATATATATTTTTGGTTAGATATAAGTACATTCCTTTGTTTATGCATATAGTCTGTGTATGTGGTATGTATGTACTGTATATGTCAGTATTCAAGTGTGTGTATTTGTGCGTGTATGTGCTTGTGCGTACGTACGTGTGTGTATGTGATGTATGAGTATATGTCTGTGCATGTGTATGTGCACACACATTTACATACTTACATACTTATACATACATATATACATACATGTGTGTGTATGCATTTGTGAGTGTGCATGTATATGTTTATGTACATATGTTTATGCATACATACTATGTAGATATATCCCTATAGAATACCCTTCATGTTTTACCTCCATTTTAATATTCAGGTTATTAAGACACTCATTTTCCTATTCAGACAAACCGGATCTGCCAAAACTGAACCTAGCTGTTTATAGCGTGAGAGGAAGCCACTCTTCAGCCAGTTATCATACAAAGAGGTATTGAAATCAGTGAGACCCTCACAAAAGCGCCATCCGAGAGCTCCTCATATTGAAGGGTTTTCCTTATTGTCTGTTAATTAGTGAAGCTATCAAATGGCCCATGTGATTCCATCTGTGATTAAGAATTGCCCACTCAGGTCTGTGTTTGGGGAGTCATCACAAAGCGGACAACAACGATTCGACGCCGTCGTAGGGGAGCAACACCTCAAAACATTTTTGCCCAAACCATCATCTAAATCAGTTGTGTGGCTTAGTGCATGTGGCTTAAGATCTTGCAGAGAGAACATCTCTCAACCCAAATTTAACACAATGATGCATGCAATCCTTCAATGGTGGCATGCTTTGAGCATATCAGAAATATGTTCTAGAATGTAAAATGCCAGGGCAATGTCTCAGAGAAGAGGTCAAAGTCACAGGGTGCATGATGAAAAGCTCAGTGCATCATTGGCATAATAGGTGTTGTGTTGTGTTGTTGTGTTGTGTTGTGGATGTTTTAAATTAGACCAAAGCAATGGATGCAGATGACAGGAATGGACAGGAATCACAATGCCTCCATTATGCACGTTCATTTCCCAGCCGGACTGCATTTCAAATGCATGTGCCGCAGGGATGCTCCAGGACATCTTGGACGGCAACAGGCTGATTTAAGGCATCTCGAGAACGGCGGGATGCGAGACCGCCCGTGGCTGTCCGTCCAGGACGTGCCTTGTGTCCGGAGCGCGGAGTCCTGTTGCGTTGGCGCACGTCTCCATCCTCCGAGCGCAGCATCAGCACCGCCGCACGCGCTGATTCAGTGCGCGCATCATCGCCCGGCAACGGAGATGATGCTGCGTGGGAAAACCACTCCGACGCGCATTCTCGCGGCAAAGCAGGCGTTTGTAAACGACGGAGATAGTGTGATAAATGCTTCCACTTACCGTTCAAATGGGTTATATTCCCTTCATCCGTAGCGCAGTGCTCCACGGATGGCATGGCAGATGCAGAACAAACACCGTGGGTTTTTGCATCCTCCGGGGCGAAATCCAGCAGGTTTAGGTGGGTCGGATGGGTCTCTGCAGTCGGATAAACCTCCCGCAAGCTCTGCGTTCAGAGGCGCATCTGCAGCCGTGCTGCTCGGTTGTCACATTGACATGCTGCTGTCTGCCCAGCGGTCATTAATATCAGAACAACCCCTCGGTCTCCAGAGGACAGCCAATAGCAGCAGGGCGGGGAGAGTTTCTCTCACGCGATTGGCTGGCGAGCTGTGTCAATCAGTGAAGGAATGTTGGAGCCATGGGGAGATGCAGAAGAGAATGGATGATGAAGATCTTTGTTGGATTTTGTTTCGGATGAACTTACAACATGAGTTTAAATACACGAGTGCGTTTGGCCAGGTTGGATTACTATGGTTCGGCGTCTGGAAGATGTCTTCTAAGGATGTGGAAAACATCTGGTGATGTTGTACATCCAGTCTGACATCTGACAGCAGACGTGAACCGCAGATGAGAATGGAGACATCGAATTGTGTTGGCAATAGTGTTCGCTCGCCCATCCAAATAATCAGCGGGTTTAAGCCCGTTCACTTTGAATGCCTCGGCATACCAAACATTTTGGACGGGTCCATGCACCCATGGCACATTTCCGATTTGAGCCCTTCTTCTTCCCGACATGACCAGAGCACAAAGCAAGGTCCTTAAAGACATGGACGACAGAGTCTGGGATGAACTTGACCGTCCTGACCTCAACAAGGTAGAACACCTTTGGGACGAAGACTGAGAGCCGGGCCTTCTCGTCCAACCTCAGTGTGTGACCTCACAAATGCTCTTCTGGAAGAATGGTCTAAAATTTCCATAGACATAAACCTTGTGGACAGTCTTCCAAGAAGAGTTGAAGCTCTTATGAAGGGCGGACCGACATCATATTGAAGCCTATGGATGTCACTTAACTTAACTAGTGTTGTGTGCTATTATAGTGGTAAACACAATTTCACTTTTGTTTCTCTAAAGTAGCCCTTGTTTGTAGAACTATCTTCGCCAAAATATTTAAAATAACACCTTGGTTAACTTTTTTAAGGGGTAACCAAGCATTTTTGATCCGTTTTCAGGGGTGACTTCAGTGTGAAGGTGGTTCCCTTGCTTTGCAGGCTCTTTACAGTCTCACCCTTGGGACTGAACGCACCTTGAGAAAACAAGGGTATAACTCATAATAAAACTCCCAACAGATCCGGGCATGGGTCCACGTCTTCACATCTGGCATTAGGAGAATGCCGTGCCAAGAAAAATGTGCACGGACTGTATACAATCATAAATCTGGGTTTTGGTTGATGTCAGCAAGTACCGGGTTTATCATCAGTCCATGGCCTTGTTTAGGAGTTTTGGAGGAATATTCTGAATTTGCGAGGTTGTTTCACTGTGGCCTTTCGTAGCATCTGTTTTTCGACAGGCAGTGCCTTGGAGGGTAGAGCAATTTATTGACTAGGGTTTTGCACTCATAAATATTTCTACAAGAAATCTAGAGAGATGCAGTTTCGGTTCTTTGACCAAACATTTCGAATCTATCTTTGAAAAGCATCTGCTACATGCATTTTTTAGGACAGACCGTTTTTTAAGAAGTTTTGCAGTACCACCATTGGACGAAGAGTACTTTGTGTTTCAGGTTTAAACACAACACAAAATATCGTACAACGTAGTTTAAAGGAACTGGTCAACTTTATGTGAATGTAAAATGATTCCATGTAAAATATCACACAAAAATGTGTTTAATATGTACAGTCAAGCATTTGTAAGTAAAAAACACACGTAAATAATTTCACTGTTTTTAAATATGAAACATTTTACACTCTGAAAATTTATACTGAATTAAACTTTTTTTACAATAAGTAAATATATATATTTTGTATATGTAGGTAAAAAACAAGTAAATCTTATTAACTGAATTTTTCTATTACAATTCACCAAAATTATTGTTTAAATTACAAATAATTAAGTTCAATAAATTTATTAAATCCTTTTTTGTTCATAACATAAACTTAACCTAATGGTATGATTTATGATAAACTATTTGATGAAATATTTTTAACAGTGCATAAAAAACTCATTTTTCGCTTTGTTCTTTACATTTTGTATTAATTCAGGAAGTCAGAAACGTATAATAAAGCTACTATTAAAACCTCTATCTGTTGTTAAATATCTGTAAAGCGCAAATTCTTACGGCATTTTACTTTTTGTAAAATATGTTTGATTCCACATAACATCCCGATTGTTGAATGTAACTTCATTGTTTTTCTCATTTTCGCTCCATAAATCAGTGAAATGCAATCTGTCAGATTATGCCTGATGAGACATAGATGTAAACAATTCCATCTCCTCGTATTCACAGCATCAGCGTGTTGTTTTTCAGTTGGGCGTCATTGCAGATACGCTGAACACGGACAACTGAAGCGTCAGAAGGAAAAGCCTGGTAATGACAGTGGCTTGTCTGTAGAGACGCATGAGGTGTTGGGGAAACTGTAGGAGGGTTTGCAGTGGGATCCGTCCTCGCCTGCAGAGCAGCTAACAGGCCGCCCAGATGGGGGTTGGTTTAGTTAAGACTGATGTAGAGACATCCAAACACTCCTCATTAGGCCTTCATTCTCCCGTGATGCTTTCTTTGCCAAGATAAAATACGTCGCCGACTCCGATGTGTATCACAAAATCTTAGTTTTTGTCTTTCTTGCTCGCTTTCAAAGCTGTGTTTTACTTTCTTAAACCCATTGAAGAATGCATTATGTTTATTGGATGCAAATAAAGAAAGACTGCAGCAAAATATTATGCACTTCATGTACCTTTGCTCGTCCTTAGAGGCGTCCATCATGTACATTTAGTTATGTGTCGTATAAAGCACAGATATTAGCATTCTCCCCGCAAGAGAAGCTGTGTAACACGGCTTACTTTGAACGCTACAAAAGTTGACTGGATAAAAGGATCGATTTCTTTCTTGTTCCTTGCTAAAGAAACGCAAGACTTCGGTTTGTAGCCAGAGGATGTTGAGATGCGTCTCTGGGGGTTCTGTTGTTTCTGCAGTTCCCCTCTGGTCGTCTTTACCGAGTTCCCAAAGAAAAGTACAAGGGCTATGCTCTCGCTTCTCAACCCATCATCAAGACCAGGCTACAGCGAATGGCCCACGCCGGATAATCCATATCGGTAATAACTAATGTTGGGGAAAAAGTGATAGGCCTCAGAGAATAAGCCAGAGAAGAGATGATGTGATGACAGCAGAATTGAAGATGGTGGCATCATGGTTTAGTGAACTGGAAGAGCGTGAGGACTGATCCGGCGTATTAGAGTTTGATCTGACTCGGGCTCCTATCCTTACGCTTTTACCGATTCTAAAAGCTCGACAATAGATTCACAGCAGGCTGTGGGTGTGCATAGTTAACGTTTTTCCGTATGTGTGTGAGATGGCTAGAAGCTGAGGGATATTGAAATGAAATCCTGGCACGGCGGAAAGCGTTCAGAACCAGAGTTAAGAATACAAAACCTGTAAGGAACACGTTCGGTCAAATTACCCCATTTCTTTTGAATATTAAAAATGAAGTCAGTGGGATATGATCGAAAACGTAAGCTTTTTTTGTACTTTTTGGTGTAATCGCTGTGAAAATGTTGTTGTATTACAATAATGGCTATCTAATTACAGTTAACATCACAAAATAATGTAGCAATTGTAAGGATGATTATAAAAATGAGAAATGAGAATTCAAAGAACTCAGGTGGGATAACGTGCTTAATTGTCATGAAAATTATGTTTTTAGATGGGATGTAATGGATCTTTGTGGGATTAATCCAACACAACTGTATCATTTTTTGTATGTACTTAAATTATTCAGATAGCTTTATAATCCTGTTTTGCTTTCTTAATCCACAAGCGCAAAACTCAACACGTTATTTTATATTATTGACTATTTTACTCCTCTAAAGCTTCACCACATGTTAGTTTGATATGAAAGCATGGCAGGTATTGTGTATGACATTCAGGACAGATGTTGAAAGGTGGTAGATCAATGCTCTCTCCATTCCCTTTGATCCGGTGGAAACGGTTCTGTTCTTTTTTCAATGGAGAAAAATCATCTCTAAAGGCCGTGTCTGAAGTGGACAGACCAGGCACTGACCTTCAGACTTGTTTATAACACTTCAGAACCGGTCCGGTCGGAGAACGACATTCAGACTATCCATTATGACAACCTTTTGTACTTCAAACTAAGAAAAACAACATGCGAGATAACGTCCCGTGAATAACGTTGGGAAATCTTTATGATGTTGGTCTGTAAGAACAACTGAACGCAGGGATGTAGCGGCACATTGCGCCGGCATGTGAAATCCCCCGTCTTTAGTCTATTGTCTTGTTATATTCCTTTGTGCCAGCGCAGTGAATGACTCGTGCTGATTATGCAAATGGGTCGGAGGAAAGAATCATGGGTAATTATCACAGTCGTGGATTGGCTTTGGGAAAAAACGACTTTCCATTTGCCATAGAGATGCTGCAGGAAATAAATGGTCACAGCGTTTGCAGGAGTCATAGATTTAGTGTACTGGATGCTGTAATGGGTTCCTTTCATGTATTGATATATTTCTGGCTCTTATCTTGACTAATCTAACTGATCAATATAAATCCGTTCACTCATTTAAAAGAACATGCTTTTGTCGCTTTTCTCAGAATGTTTAAATGCTTTATGGCTAATGAACCAATATTTATACCAAAAGCGGATTGGGAATAGTTTTTGCCTTTGTGCAGAATGAGAACACAACAAGAGTCACTTGACGCTATGCTTTAGAGTAATTTATAAAATAGTTGAATCGTTCCTACACTCCATAGCTTCTATACATTTTGCTTTATAAAATAAAAATATTTAATGAAATTATTGTCAGTTAAATGTAATTTAAATTAAAGTTACTTATTAAATGCAATCAAAAAATGGCTTGTTGGAATTACTAAATTGTAATATGTACATCGGTTCCACATGATTAAATGAAATATTTCAACATAACATCTTGATTTAACTTTCAAGGGGAATCCACTTATTTTAATCATTTAAGAAACAATGCATATTATGAAAGTAAGTCTAATTATAAATAATTTGGTTACACTAAAATATAAATTAACATAAAATAAATGTTGTTTCAAAATAAGTCATTTCTGAATCCAACTTGATATATTGTAAACTTTAAAATACTTTATTTCAATTATAATTATATGAAATGAACTGATACACAGAAAAAAAAATCATTGACAGTGGTGTCACGCAACTGATTTTTTACCATAATATCTCTGAAAATTGATTGAAATTTGAAGAGAGTTGTGCTAAAAAGGCTAAATTGTGGGGAACCTATGTCCAAGACTAAATTGGTTAATTAATTTTTTTTTAATTTTAAATTATTTTTAAAAATACACGTAAATAATGCAAATAAATTGGTTGAACTTCTTAAGCAAATTTGATATAACCCAAAAATTTAAGGCTGTTTTTAAACTATTATGTTAAAGTTGAAATTTGTGAGATTTTAAAGGCTCAATGTTAACTAAAGCAATTACAATACAAATAAATTAAGTAAAGACTTATAATAATTATCATAAATAATGTCATTCTTAAGTTGAAATTGGTGACAGTTTACAAGCTTAAAGTAGACGCAATTAGAATACATAAAAATTTTGCTAAAAACTTAAAATAATTATCATAAATGATTAAATTCAATTTATGGTTCCCTATTCAAAAAGCAAATTAGTGCTTTCATATGGAATGTGTCCTCCACCATTTTATTGGTTCCAAACACTGTAAAATGCTTGTAAAATGTGGTTCATAACCAGATTATTGTTTGTGTTCTCTAGAGGATCTGAACACAATGGAAGTAATATTAAAAATAAACAACCCATGCTCGGAACAGAGTCCCAAACAATCTTCCAGACAAGTTTGGTGTCAGGGCTAAAGCTCAGATATCTAGTCCAGGTCTGGACAAAAAGACTGACAACCTAAATCATTATCTAAAGTCATTGAAAGATGTGCTCACAGAAGAAAGTCCGTCTCCTGCTGCGATGCCAACGCTGAGAGTTAGAACAAACCAGCCCGAAACTGAGATCCAAACACCTCTGACTGGGTTAACTCGGGGCTACATGTCTCCCTTTCTATCTCTTTGAAGAATCCATGTTCTTAGAGACAATTTGTTTCCTGTTCTCTTTGTGTAAACTGCGGTAATGCGGGTCAATACAGAGCAACCTATACTGCTGGTAAATTGGAACCTCTTGAAATTGTCTTGTGCCCTCTTTATTTAGCTCCTCCACGGTGTTAACACTCCTCGAGCCTAACCCATCATTGACTGTCGGGCTCGTCTCATCTTCACGTAAATTGAACTGTTTTTTTTGGGCCCGGTTAAAGTTTGGTTTAAAAATATCCCATTGTTCTCCCAAACAATAGGCTGAGATTTCAGCTAGGTGTCGGCCCTTCCGACAACCACACACGCGGGCATCGCCGGAGAGCGGCACGCCATAAATCATGTCCCGGAATGCAGCTCCCTCAAGAAAATAAAAATGCGTTCGTCGGTGCAGTCAGCAGAGTTCACAGCTCACGGGCAGGCAGCCAGAACGCTCTCGCATCCCATCGCATATCGAATGGGATTATGACATTGTGCGTTCCTCAGCGCCGCATGTTTAATTTTATTACATGTCCCTCTTAATGCAATAATCTCTTGAAGATCCGCAGCATAATGGCAATAAAATTAGAGCGTTTCTTTTTACCAGAATGAAGACGTGTGCGAGAGATGGAGACGACAAAGGCGGTGATGCTTGCATTATGCCATGTGGGAGATAACACAAGTGCCTGCCACGGCCCAGGGTAAAACATGCGAGAGATTCATATGAATCATTTGTGAGTCACAGGGCTGTTAAAATGGTAAAATGCCGGATGGTGCCCATGTGACACCGCCTGGTTTTGAGAGAGGGACCCGCTCGACGGGAAACCTTTTACACGCTGACAGGCAAATGAAAGGTTGGCCGAGGCTCTCTGCCCATTAACGTCATGTCTAAAAGCAGATTGTGTTGCAGCACAATTATACCATACTGATCCTCAAACAGCATGTTTAGCTATCATTAATCCATCAACCAGAGAAATTCAACCGGACAGATGCATTTACACGAGCTGTAGTGTCGGCAATTCTACAAACAGCCTTTCTTTCCCTCGCTCTCATCATTTAGAGTTTTCGCCGCACAGAACTTTTTGGGTGTGTAATGAGGATGGGAAAATGTACATTGAATGCAGAATCTGATACATGTGAAACTGTGTACACGAAACGGTTCATTCAAACCGAAGTGCAGTCCTATGAGATTGACAAATTGCAAGCCTTATCCCTTATCTTACAGAAACATGTCATTCAATTCATTCACATCATCCACGTGTCAGAAAGAGATATTCTTAAGTGTCTGACTTGCTCTTTCAGTTTGAGCCTCCAACCGGATGCTGAGATGCTTAGATGCTGTTCATAGAAATCCTTCTCTACAATCACAGCTAAACCTGACATTTATGTCACATCCGAGAGATGAGACTAAGTGCAAACGAAAGTAGCACACATGTGTCGTGCGAACCGACCCGATGTGAGGTGTCTTTATATCGCGAGACGGAAACCAAATCCAAAGTTACAAATGCATGTGCATGGGAGGAACAGTTGAGAGAAACAATTCTTTGAACGTAAGCATTGTCTTAAAATGACAGTATGAGAAAATATATAGAAAGAAAATGTATAAAAAAATGGTGATAAAATTTGTTGAGTTGTTTGGGATTTTTTTCTGGGAAAAAATGGCATAAATGCGTTTGTACAGGAACAGAATTTGAGAAAGACAATGCTTTTTTATGTTTTAGGTAATAAATGAATATATAAAGGATTACATTTGAAAAAGAATTAAAATGGAGCTGAATTGCTTTTGGATTTTCGCCTGAAATTGTTCTATTTACAAATAATTTATTTAATATTATACACATTATTTAATAATATAATTTATATTTATATTTATATTTATATTTATATTTATATTTATATTTATATTTATATTTATATTTATATTTATATTTATATTTATATTTATATTTATATTTATTGTATCATTCATTATCACTTGTTCCTTATCCGCCCTGTCTATTTTATTTGTTTTTATTTCCGGCTCCTGTGTCTCTTCAAATGTCGAGTGGGCATTTCGTCCGGGTTTGCCGTTGTTTTCGGTTTTGCAGTGTCTGTGCCTCTGGCATCAATGCCTTCATGCAGCTCGGTTTCAATAAAGGCTCTTTCCCTTTTGGGAAGGAAGTTTGGAGTTCTAAAAGTTAAAGTGTGTTTCCATAGTACAACGAACACTCTTCTCTCAAAAGATTTGGAAAATTTGATTCCTCGTGATATAACCCATTTTAAACTTCTCGGTTGCACCTTCACTGTTGTTTAGAAAGAATGATGGAACTGCTATCAAGAGAGCAGAAAAAAAACATATTTCCAGTGGGGTGTTTTCAGCCTTTGGGCTTTTATCTCGCCGCTTTCCATGTGTACGTGTGGCACGTTGTTGCGTGACACCGTGGAACTGTATTTCCTCTGAATCAATAAGTGACAGGAAAGTTTTGAGAAACTGAAAATCCAGCTCTTCTACTAAAGATGAATGCGTGCTGTGTGTGGTCGGTTTTGTCATTTAATTAAATTGGCCCTTAACAAGTTTCTCAGCATCCAATAAAAAAGATTTCCAGGCTTCAGAGAACAATGCGGGAATCCGTGGGAAACTGCGACCGCAGAACCTGCTCTTTTCATCCGGTCTGACTTTACAAATGGACCTCATTGTTTAAAGAGAAATTTGATTTTCTGCCATGGTCGTTCTTACACAAACTCCTCTCTGGGGTCTGATGCCACCATGCCGAAGCTTATCAACACTACTCAGGGTGCGAGATTGAGCTCCGGCGCACATTAAACCATAGGAGGACTGAAGTCAGAATTATGCCGTAATCCCTCTGGAGATCCATCTCTTGTTCACTACCCGTCTTCCCTTCGTCTCAGTTTGAGGAAAATCCTTAAAATTCATCCCGAGCCCTGCTTTGTGAGTGTGTAATTTCCTCGTTTATCTTCCGCTCCGAGTCGGCCTCTAAGATGAAGTCATTATCATCGTTCGTGGAAAAGCCGAGGCATGGTGGGAAAGACATCCTTGGTGGAGTCTTAAAGAGTCTGAATTAAGGAGCTCTACTATCGATGCTTGGGAGTGAGATGGGTAAAATGCGTATGAGCTGAATCCATCTCCCAGATGAGGTTCTTCTAAGCTGTTGCAGGGAAAGTAGTAAAGAAAGTTTGCAGTTATCGAAGAGAAGGAAATACAACGTACTATCGCATATACTCAACTCAAAATCATTTCTACTGTGCATTTAAACAATTTGCACTTAATACACATGAGTAAATAATAAAGGCTTTGAAACATACTGTTTGATTTTTATTATTTTAATATTTTTCACTTAATAAAATCTTTGTAAGGTTTTTAAATGATGTTATTAGGTTATTAAAATGTTTTTGTGATATTTGATAAGCCACAATTAGATTTTTAAAGTGAAACAAACAGCAATGTTTGCGATGTCTGTTATATCTGGTTGTAGTGTTATCACAATATCAGGATTTACACAATATCCACCTGTTATACACATATTCAAACTAATGCTTATATTCATCTCAATATAATTTTGTGTTTTTATCTTTTTACAACAAAATATAACTGAGAGAGTACGTTTCTCACCATTGTTGCTTTTAAAGCAATTTAAACTGGTGCAGAACCATACATATATATTTTATTTCATTTAATATTTTTGTAAAATGATCATGACATCGACACATTTTATATCATGTTTGGCTGTATTTGAAACCGTATTATGACAGTTTATTCTCAAAATTGTTTAGTTTTGACCTATAAAGAATCTAAAGTTGCTTGTCAACTTTGAGAGCATGCTATTTCATAATTTAAAAAGTGACGTTTTTTATGTCCCTTTCAAATAAGATCTTTTTTATTGCATTCAGTCCAAGTTGGAAATGGAGCTGTGGTGTTCACCTAACTATTTGTAAAATAAATATTTACCTCTGTTTTCTGATCACAGTGCATTACAGGATACCGTTTGCTCAACTCCTAAGCTGCACATTACAGAAAATGTAGTCCGTAATGTCTTCTGGGTATTCCATTAAAAAAAATTGCACACTGTGCACATTCCGAAGCATAAGTAGCTTTACAAATCCTTTTAAAAGGGCACACATCGGTTAAGACACCCTAAGCCTGTTGCTTGTTGACCAGATTGTGGTACAAACCTCGAAAGTATTTCTGAGTACTCGCTCCGCGTCAGCCGGAAAAGCTAGTTGAGAATCAACATCGAAGGCGGTAATAAATATACCCACATGGCCTGATCCTTCCCATGGAGAAGAAACGCATTCTGGTTACTTATAGTTCAGTGACAGCAGGGGCCAAAGTAAGAGACTCCAAAGAGAGACAGCATGAGGTGTAGGCCGCTTCATTTACCACAACCCGAGAAAATCACACGTGATGTATTTCAGCTGTAATAGACAATAATGAATGCATGTTTTTTGTTCACGCTGGAGATACACACACAGCGTATGCAGTGATCTGTGATTTTATTTTTATATAAGCCGATGATCGTGTAGCGTAGTCTTACATCATTTCACCTGGAAAGCAAATGTAAATAATGGATGTTTGGAGTGGGTGAATAAGAGCATGAGATCGACTTGGAGGGTTTTCCCAGCGCACGCTGAAAGTGCATGGAGTACCTCGTGATGGGCAGGGATGGAAGCTAGGAAGCTTTGGAAGGTTTTCCAGATAAACAAAGATTTCACATGTGGATAAAGGTCAGCATCCTTAGGTCGAAATAAAGCATTGTGTACGGTGCTCAGTCTGATTCAGCCTAATGTTTAATCGAGGATTTATTTCCTATTCCTCCTCTATTACTGTCTGCAGTTAAAACAGTTGTAAGGAAAACTATTAACACACATAAGATGAGTACATTTAAAAACTTTGAAATTAAATAAATATACTGTTTATACTTTGAGTAGATCTCATTGACTACTGATTTTTCTATTAGAATTCACCCAAATGATGGTCTCAAATGATTAGTAATTTTTTCATTACATAAATGTATAATATAAAAAATATATTTGTACATTTTAGAAAAACTAGCTGTGTTTTTCTCAATTATTTTATACTCTTTGAGAAAAAATCTAACATTTATAAAAGATCTTATACATTTTTTAAATTAAAATTAATTTATTATTTATTGTGTGTGTATTTGAATCCTGCCATTGTTTTTTTCATTCTTGTGTTGTGTATGTATGTATATGTATGTACATGTTTATGACTCTTTTTCTGGGCAACCTAAAGGAAGATATTTTGAGAAATGGAAAACAGTGATTTGGTCATCACATTTTTCGAAATATCTTAATTCATGTGCTCCACAAGAAAGGCAAACGGGTTTGGATTGAAGTGGTGAATAACAAAATAAATCTAGCCATTATGATAACTATTCAATGCACATGGTATCACAGAGCTCTGAAATCTCCAATTCCTTGCATTTAAAGTATGTTTTTAAAGGCCGTTTGTTGATTTATTGTGTCATTAAGTTGTGCGGCTTTTGCACCACAACAAAGGTCTGCTTAAGTGACTTATTTGCATGTGATCATTATTTAAGTGGTGCATTATCAGGGTTCTGGTCTGCCATTCTGGTTGCATGTAGACTTTAGGTAAGATCCATGGACTTCGTGTTCTCCTGGTAACCGGATTTCATTATTCGGTAAAATTGCAAATTTGCAGGGGTCGGTGTGCCGGAAATTGACTGCAACTGAATCCGCTTGATTTTATTATGGCACAAAGAAATGTGATGAAAATGAAATGCATATTTTTATCTAAATGTAAAAAAATGCCCGGTTAGGATGTGATGATTGTGTTAGACCGCTCCAGGTTTTCTCATTTTTGACAGAAGGCATCACCTCTGTGTACCGCAGCTGCGGCGCTAATACGGCGTGCAAATTTCCAAATGAGCTCGGGTACGGCGGGCATCTGGCCCAGATTCACGCAGGGATACTTAGCCAGTCAGAAATGGGACTAGCGAACCATTGTTTTCCGATGTAATGATAATTCAATCCGCTTTGTTCTCTATCCTCTCGTTCCCATCAGTTTTGTCAGATATGGACCACACGAAGTGTGCGATGTAGGTCCCACAAAAACATGTTTTCTGTGAAAGGTCAGCAGCTTGATAACAGGGCCGTTGCAAATGCTATTTAAACCGTGGTTAAAAAAAGAACGCAAGCATCTCTTAGCTGACCGTGATGCATTCTGCCATCATAAATAGAAGTCCAATTCTGCAGATGTTTCTTACATCTTCCATCCTAATGCATGCAGGAAGTATATAGCTATAATTATGATGATTGAGTATAAATTACATTTGCAAGAACTCATCCGTACATCCAGAACGCACAGCCGAGAAAAACACATAAACAAAAGCCGGAATGCACTAATAGAAAACCACACGGGAGATGTTACACTTTCATTTCTGGGATGTTGCTTGTTTCAATGTTGTTTTTGTGCATTGTTTTACTGGAGTCTGAAGATTCAGTTCATTTGTCTGCGGTCTATCTCTCCGTTCCTCTAAATGAAGATTAATGTCATGCCGGGCATCTAATAAGCACCACAACGCCACGCTCGTAGCGCCGCGGCCACAAAACATTCAAACACGCAATTATTGCCTTCGCTTCCAGCAATTAAGCCCCGAACTTCACAACTCAACGGATGCACAAGTAATTATTAAGGCACTAAATTATAGAACCGTCATCAACATCGATGTAATCCATGTAGCTCAAGAGCAAACGGGTTGTTGATAAATGTCAAGGCATGCTTCGGTTTAAAAGGCCCGCTTTCTTTTGGACGTTCAATGAAGATTAACTGTTGTACTTTAAACAAACCGTCAACCGTCACTTCATGACTTAACTTTCTTAGCATGGAGTGTGTTTCGAATAACCGAATGTTGAATAATCCAAGTGCAAGACGTTTGTCGATGGTTGTAGGCTGCAATTTGGCTGAACAATGTTCTAGAGTTATTTTCAGACACCAATTCATTTCTTTAACTCTTGGAGATTGTCCCTCGGGCAGTACATCTCCTGTGTTCAGACTGTTTGTTTGATTATATCAGAGATTATGTAACACGATTGTAAAAAACATGTATACGTATCGGGTTGATCCCTTTATTATCACTTTTAATCAAGAGCTTTGCTTTGAGTACATGTTGCCATGGATTTGCATTGTAGTAGTTGTTCATGACGTACTTTCTGAAAGTATGTTTCAGAGACGTGGCTGAGTGAAAAAATCTGTGTGACAGAAATAACACAGACACTCATTTCACAGATGCAAAAAAGAAGAATGTCCAAGAATGTATTTGGAAGAATGTCGGCAAATCCTACAACAGCGTTACCCAATTACTTTTGTATGGATTGTATTGTATGGACAAAAAAACTATGTAAGTTAATAGGTTCCAGTTCCCAACATTTTTCAAAATACCTACTATTGTGTTGTGTGGATGAAAGAAACCCATACAGGTTTTAAATGACAAAGAAAGTAAGTAAATGATGACAGCATTTTCATGCAGTAATTTTGTAATTTTTAGCAATTTTAGATATTTACCTGTTCGATTCGTGACACCAAAATACTATATTTTAAGTTTATTAAAAACAAACCTCGTTTGTGTAAACAGAAAAACTGTAATTAAATAAAGTGTATTTCAATGCATTATTTTGTTGTTTTAAATGTTCTAGACAACATGCAAATAAAGCCATTGAGATGCTTTTTCAAATTCTTATTCCAACAACAAGTTAGACTCCAAGTTTCCAAAGTTGAAAGATTAAATTCTTGCAATAACATGGTGGTGTAGTGGCTTGCAAAGTTTTTATTATAAATGTAATGCGTTTTCCATATCATCAACCTTAATTTGTGGTTAATAATCCGTTGTCTAATGAAAAAAGAGTGTTGCGTGGGCCGGAGTCAAGAAAATCCGTACCCTGCCCTGCAATCGCCTCGAATTGCTTCAGTTCTCCAAACATGCAAACCGGGAACATCTCCGATGCCACCGACTGTAATATTAATGCAGATCTGCACAACAGCTGCAACATCATAATTAACTGTCGCATCGCATTTGGAGTTTGTTTATTATCTTCTTAATGCTGATGTTCTGAAATAAAGATGCAGCGTTGCGACGGACCATTAGCCACGCAGTAATAAAGTCTCTCTGGCTGTTAGGTCACAGTGTTCTCGCTAGTTGAGGGAAGGGAAATTAAACATTTAAGAACGGCTGTCAGCGTTAATGGAAATATGTTCCTGCGTGTGTTTTCGGAGAGGTCTCGTGGGAGGAGGGTTTTTTTTTATTTACTACTCATGTGCACTGACAGGTTAAGTGATTAAATCCATGCCTCATGCTGAGGGACAGCGTATCCCCACAGAGAAGCCTTCACAAGAGTTAGAGCCGTGCATCTTCAGGTTGAGGACAGATCGCTTGCGGTTTAAGACCTCCTTAAAACACCCAACATGAGGAACAGCAAGACTTTAGGGTCAACGGATGTCTACTATTTACCAAAACTAGAAAAGAATTGTGTTGTTTATGAAATATTTTATTTATTGATTGATTTATAGATCTGTTAATTAATTCTTAGTTGTTTGTCAAATATAATGAACTTTGATTAAAAGGAACATTTTAATAAAGTCAACTTAATAATAACTAAATGAAAAAAAATAATAACAGCAACCATTACAATAACACAAACATATATTTATTATTATTATTATTTTTATTATTATTATTATACATATTATTATATATAATATAACATATAATAATAATAATGATAATAATAATAATAGTAATAATTTACTTATTAGTGGAAGTAGTAGTAGTATAAAACAACACCAGTAAAATAAAAACAACAACAATAATAATAATAATGATGTTACAATAATCAAAATGAAAATAAAAGAAATAACAATAAATGTATAAATAACAATACATGGAAATTTAAAAGGCAAAAAATATATACATTTCTACATTTTAATTGTTTCTATTTACACTGTAGAGCAACAAAAGTATAATCGTCCCTTTGCCGGCTATTTTAATTAAAATCTTTAATTTTTGCTTGAAATTCCTTGTCTTGGTCTAAGGAATTGTAATAAACCTTTGAAATTGCCCATCGTTTCTCCAAAGATCTTTTCGTACGTCTGTTTCGGTCTCTGGTCTTGTCGTCTGAGGCTAATTCCACCGTCCTTCATTTATTTATATCATAAGTGACAACAAGATATGTGGTAATGATGGCCACGGGATGGAAATGACCCCGGAATTTTTGATGTGTTCTCATTTCCTTATAGCTCTTCAGATGTCTTATGTGTTGTCTCGAGGTCCGTCCCCATCGGATTCGTGAAACGTTGGTGCATCAATGGCACGAAGGATCACAGCGACTGGAAAACAGCACTGAATTTTAATCTGACTCGCCAGGGACTCGGAACTGATTTTTGCGGCCCGCGTCTTGAAAAGTCGGAGTCTAATGAGGAAAGAAGGAAATCAGCTGGGATTTTTAATTCTGCGGGGCCCCGATTAATCCCATCAGTAAACAAAGCAGAGGTCATCTTGTTTTGGAGAACTCCAATTAGAGTCTAATCAGCAGTAATCAGACAAGATGCTCGCCAGCATCTCAGCATCTTTCTCTCTCTCTCTCTCTCTCTCTCTCTCTCTCTCTCTCTCTCTCTCTCTCTCTCTCTCTCTCAGCATCTCTTTCTCTCTCCGAGTATGGCCCCTGCTCTGTGATTTCATGTTCAAGGAGTTCGACGGAGAAAAGAGACTAATTACCAGCGCGGCGTATAGTTGCTCATTAGATAAGTTAAGATTAGAAGATGCTCTCAGTAATGTATAAAAGGTGTCCACAGTCCAGAGAGGCTTCAGTCCCAGATTCATTAGTGACTTACTTTCCCACACATAATGAATAAATGTCGCGCTTTTATTGGTTTCTGTTGTTCAGACGCTTTCTAAAAGCCCACGTTCTCATTTCAAACACATAAACACAAAGCCATCTGTTGATGTATCGCATCATGACAAGTGATAATAAGATCAGGTCAAGATTCGAAATGATGAATAAAAATAATGCGTTCGTGTTTTGATGCAATTCTTTTCGTAGCTTTTATCCGTAATCTGACATTGACTTTGTTAAGCTAATTGTAACTAAACTGCCATTCAACACCGTGTCATGTTTCGCTGTTCATTATGATGTTGTTTCAGAGAGAATGCTCTTTGTGAAAGCGTCATGTTTTTTTAAGACGTGCTTTTGTGGTGTAAAATCAACACGTTTATCGCAACTTGTTCTTTGTCGTTTTGGATGAGTCTACAAGAGCCGAAGACATTCAAGACTGAGAAAGACCAACAACATCAAAAAATAATCTAGAGACCAGACTTGAGTAAAATGTACGTTTACGTCACAACTTTAAAAAAAAATGGTTTTATTAAGTGTTTTGTGTCCGTCAGAACTGTCTGTCTGATTTTGAACATGTTTGACTTGACCTTGTACTTCCTTGAACCTTATATGTTTGGACTACCATATACAACCAAGGTAATCTTGCCTAAAAAATAGGACCTCTGGAGAAAATTAATACCCCCCCCATATTTCTGCCTTGATGGTTTCATTATTCATTTTAACTTTCAGTGCACTCAACATATTTCCTCTAATGTAGATTCCTGTCAATTTGAACGAATGACATGGTTTGCTTCATCATCCACAAAGAAAAATAAAGGTAACATTTTCTCTCAGTGCTACCAAACGGGCAAGTGGATGTTGGCACGCTGTTTGTTTCAATGCAGTTAAACCTGGCAGAGTCAGCAGTGTAGAATTTTGGCCGGGATGGGAAATATCGGCTTTTATGTAAACATTTGATAGCTCACTTTTGGAAGGCTGAGGTTTAAGGATGACCCCTTGTTGCCTTTTTGTTTGGCAAAACTTCTTAAAACGTTATCTTCTCTTTTACATTGACTTCGTCTTAAAGAGAAGACAAACGCACAAACTGTTTAAAGGCTGAATGAGTGCCATCATGGCTTTCCGTGTTTCAGTTACCATCTACGTCAGCTGTTTGTGGGATAATGCGGACATGAAGGATTAGAATTTGTACACGCATCTTTAATTAAAACAGGTTCTTTTGTGTGTGCAAAGACACCTTGATGATGTTCTTGTCCATTGACATGATGAGAGCAGCGTCTCTTACAAGCCAAACACAAATTTTCCAAAAGCTTGTCCACATTCTGTGTAGTCAACATATAAGTCGATAATCATCGCAGCGCATCAAAAATGGACATTTAAAGGTTGAAAAAGATGCACATGCACACTTTCCAAACAAAACTAAACTTTGGATACAAAGTTAGGAAAGGATCTTCAAGAAAGCATATTGTAGATGGAAGATTTTATTCCAAAACATCTGGGTTGTGGACTGAATAAAATCCTTTGGTTAAAAACCTAGATGCAAAACATTTGTTTTGCAAATGACTGAATTTAATATAACAGCATATACAGTTTCAAGTGTATACTGTATATCTTTCGCAGTAACAAAAAAATATATATACAAGGTAAGTAGTTATTTTTGCATATCAAGTAAAATGTCCCATCACATTACAGATGTCCTGAGAAATAAGCGCCCTAAGCAGTGGCCATGTTCAGCTGGTTTGCATTCTTCTGTCTGTCAATCACTTACATTGTTAGGATTGCTGATTTGTGTTTGGTGGCGTTTTAATGTTTATTTCTGGATTTTATTGGATTCCAACATGACGTGTTCTGTGGAACACAATTATTTTGAGACATGCTTATGTGATACCGACATTCTTTTAAATATCATCTTCCATGTTTTCCAGGAGACTTTCGTACAGATGTAAAATAAATGAATAAAATGAATAAATAATGATTCTTGCAATGTCTGGGTGAACTACTAAGAATAATTATGGTAGTTAACATAGTTTCCAAGTTTCTTTATGAGACGCTTGTGTATGTATAAGACTGTTCTATAAATTATTCATTGCCTTTACAAAATGGATTAGTTTGGAGATTATTCCTGAGTTAAAAATGTAACGTTCGATGCATATTTATCTTTTAAGAAATTCAAATTCGTTCATTTCGGTCTGCGTAACGGAGACTTTTTTCGTGCGCGCACAAACTTTCTTCAAACACCCATCCATCACTTTTAAACGTGTTTGTTTATATTGTGTTAAACAAAAATTGACCCCGGTGCAGACACTGATGATATTATTTCCTGTCTAGGCGCCTAAAATGATTTCCAATTCTCATTCAACTCTTGATGTTGAAGCTGATTTCCATTCACAAATGTTTATTTTTAAGCGCAGATTAAATCAAATCCGTGCCGCATCTGACTTTGTGGAAAACACTCGGGTGGGATTCTGGCCGACAGCTGTACACAGAGCCGATGCGGATAGAACGGTAACTTATCAAATCCTTTTTATCGTTATTCACAGCGGACTTTCAATTTATCATCATTCGCTGCAAAACACATGAACGATTCCCTGGTGCAAATGACCTTCCTTCCATGAGGTGTAAAAATAGATTGAAATGGAAATAGTCTGAGCGACACGGATCAATTTTTTTGAAGCCGTATATTCTGATGGCGGTATGAAGGATTGAAGAGGACGGGAGGGGGGGCACAGGGTGGTGAAGGGCCACGTTTGATGTATTTCGTCTGAGGAAAGGAAGGGTGGGCCAGGAAGACCTAGAAACAAAAAAGGGAGAAAAGATTTGTGCTCGCTGCGGCGTGATGTAAGAGATTGTCGTGGATTGACAGTTTATTTTAGAGGCCATTGACTTTACATACAGCTCCAAAATGAAATATAGAGCTTTTATACAAGACCCCGGAGGCTCGTTGCTCAGAATCACCTTATCTCAACCTGTATAATGTCAGCCAAGAGACTGAAGAAAGGTGTTTTTCTCAAACTGTGGTGATTAACCTCAGTATTGTTGTGACAGTGTGGATTTATGGCTTCGGATTGTACGGATGCAGTTACAGACTTTGCTCGACCTGAGCGGAGAAAATCTGATCATGATGTTTTTTAAAGTTTGGTCTGTGTGTTTTTTAGAATTCACTAACATGAGCATTGGTTCCCTTTAAGCAAAGAAGCTGTGATTCAATATGGCACCTCAAAACTGGAATAAAGGTATTAAATGCGATTTGTTTGTACTAAAAAATATAACTATACAGTATACAGGTGCAGATAATCATGCAAATTTATTTTCTACATTTTTTAATTGAAATGAGGATTTGGGAACGACTTACAACATTCATTCCAAGAACATTAAAATTGAATTTATTTAGATCATATAAAGACTATTATTCGTAATATATGTACATTTCAGAGTTACACATGTAATGGTCATAAAGCTAAGAAACATTTTGGTTTATTGTGCACGTTTTTTAATGAACAAAGCTTTGACAAAGTAATGTGTATATGTAAATAAATAAGGGACATCTGAATTACTCAAATATTACTGTGATGTATATTACAAATTAATCATTATCATCGCATAAACACTTTTGTTCATTTTAGAAAATTGTCTGTAATTTGAAAGTAATTGTTTACAAACATTTTGCCTTGAACAAAACAATTTCGTATTATGAAAAGACGTAATTAAGTAAACGTTACCGTTTATTTTTGTGATATATACTGAGCCACATGAAATATATAACAGTGGGGTCTTGAAATCGAATATTTCTACCCTGTGGCTACAAAAGTGAAATGTGGCCTTTGTTCTTGCACGTAAATGGCCTCAAGACATTTCTTCTTGTCTGGAAATTGGTCATTAAGTGCAATCATTGTGTCTGACTAGAGATATGTAGTCTGCTACGTCACAGTACGTGTTGAAAAAAACGTTTCTAAATGAAAGGTGAAGAGGATGGAATAGTCTGGAGGTACATAAAAATAGATTTCCGGTTAGTCTCATTACCTGCCCTTTAAAATGTGTTCAACATTAGCTGGGAAGAATCAATGATCTCTCACGCGGGCATCGGGTCTTAAGTAGTGAAGGCTGATGGGCGCTGGGCTGTTTGGATGAGTCAGCATACGTACAGCTGTCAGATTTCTTCTGTGCTGATATAAACCTCTGCTGAATCCAGCTTCTGCTTTCATTAAGCGTTGTCATTATTTCCTCGGCTCTGACGGATGGCATTGAGGGATATCGGTTTTTATGGCGGGTCATCTTTCATATTCCATTTCTTTTCCCATTTGAAGAGAGGTTCACAATCCAGTCAAACTCATTTTGCGTTTGAATATTGATTTTCCTCCATTCTTTCTCTCGTGTCCTTTCTCTTGGCAGTAATTTTGACACTCTGGTGGTTTTCTGCTTAATTAAAAGCAGTCTTGAAGGGAAATATCGCATATAAATAAGACCAGCATGAATGACACCATGTGAAATCATTTCAGATCCAAGATAGCTTTGTAAAATTAGGCAATAAACCCGTCTTTAAGAAGAATGTATTACTTAGTTTGGTAATGAATGGTCTCGAGATGCTACCAACTATATCATTTAATTTATGCAGTTCTCTTAAGGTTGGATCCCTTTGAAATGTCAAGCCATTAGTCGGCCAGACGGACACCTGTGTCTGTCCTTGTGCAAGACTTGTGATGGAGGATCAAAGCTACAGTTTTTCTGTTTGTCGGTCGGGGTGTCCGGACATGAGCTTACCCACCTGTTCCGTCCGAAAATAGCACGTCTGCATCACAGGACAGAGCAATTTTATAAGGCCAGTTCTGTAAAAGCAATCTTAGTCTGTAAAGGGTATAATACATATTTCCTCAAAGTCATAATTGCATTACTTAGATAAAGATTTAATATGAGAAAGGTTATATAGGTTGTTGAACGTACCAGAAGAACATACAAATTGACTGCATAGATACATATAGCCATGTTACATGCATAGGTACATACAGTACAGACAAATGCATAGACAGATAACATGTACAGATGCATTGATAGAATGAATCCATACTATCGATACATATAGACAGATGCATAGACAGATAACATGTACAGATGCATTGATAGAATGAATCCATACTATCGATACATATAGACAGATGCATAGATAGATAACATGTACAGATGCATTGATAGAATGAATCCATACTATCGATACATATAGACAGATGCATAGATAGATAACATGTACAGATGCGTTGACAGATTGAATGCATGCTGTAGATACATATAGACGGATGCATAGATAGATAACATGAATAGTGCATTGACAGATTGAAAGCATACTGTAGATACATATAGAGAGATGCATAGATAGATAACATGTACAGATGCATTGACAGATTTAATGCATACTGTAGATAACTATAGACAGATGCATAGACATAATAAATGTATGGATCACTATTCTCATGTATACATATAGACAGATGCATAAACACAATACATTGATAGATAGATGTACACTGATGAGTAGACAGATTGAATGCATTCAGTACATTAACATTTATTAATTCATATTTCCTTCTATCCAAAGCAACTACAAGTAGTGTGCAGTGGCCAAATATTACTGCAGAGCTAACGGGGTAAGGTGTCTTGCTCAAGGACACTTCAGTGATTGTCAGCTGGCACTGGGATTCAAACCCGTATCCATCGGACCGCAACTGATCCCCCTTTATGATGAATGAAAGCATAATGTAGATACATATAGAGAGATGTGTTGACAGAATAAATGTATAGATCATTAAATGCATGCACACATATAGACAGATGCATAGGCAGATTACATGTGTAGATACATGTAGAAAACTGAATGGAAAGCTTAAATGCATGCTGCAGATAAATATAGACGGATACATATACAGAATAAATGTATAGATCATCAAATACATGTATACATATAGTCCGATACTTAGACATATTGAATGCCTATGGTAGATAGTCAAGCACATTAAAGAATTGAATGCATAGCAAATAGTCATGTGCACAGCAAGATTGAATGTATAGATAATTTAATTTAAGGGGCAGTCGTGGCCTTGTGGTTCAAGTGTTGGACTCGTGTGCCCAAGGTTGCTGGTAGGAGTACTTGACCACATGTTACGTCACTACAGTGTGTGCCATGATCTTCACTTCACTTTAATGCAAAGATACATAAATACTGATGCATAGGCACACTGAAAGTTCAGATACATACTGATGGATGCACTGAGGGATTGAATATATAGATCATTGAATGCATAGATAAATATAGACAGATGAATAGATGCACATAGACGAATCTTTAGATGGATACATAGATAAATAGCTGCTCAGGTTTTTAAACGCAGAGAGCATATAGACATAGCATAAATGCACATAGACAAATATATAGATACATACATAGAGAAATAGATGCATAGATTTTTAAATGCATAGATACATATAGGCATATGCATAGATAAATAGATGCATGTATTGTTCAATGCATAGGTACATGTAGACAGATGCATAGAGACTGTAAATAAATGTGTTGCTTGTTAAATGCATAGATACATATAGGCATACGGATAGATAGAATGTATATAGATCATTAAATACATTTATACATATTGACAGATACATACATATATATACATATATATATATATATATATATATATATATATATATATATATATATATATATATATATATATATATATATATATATATATATATACACACACACATATATATATATATATATATATATATATGCAAATAGGCAGATGTATAGTTAAATTGAAAGACAGATCCATGGAACTGTTTAAATAGATGCATTCAGTATCTAAAACAACATTGTTATTTGCCTGTTTTTAGTGTTTCACGTCATTTCTTCACCGTAAGTATATACCCGGTTAAATTAAATTGACTCTCACTTTCACTTGTTTTGTTCGCTTGCTCATTTAACACTATTATTTTTCAGAGCTCTATAACATAAGCATTGCTAGTGTGATGTGTGAAACTGCTTTATGAATAACAGATCAGAAATAAAGAAGTAAATAAATGGACTGGTTCTACAATATAGTGTCAGCCCCACTAAAGCAGTCCTCACTACCTTTCAAGGCCGGATGACTCCGGAAGAGTCTCTGCGGACAGTTCGGGAACAAGTGTGACGGACATTCTCCGGGTTCACGGCTAACGGAGTGTGAAAGCAGCGGGTCTCAGCGGCTCTGTTCTCCAGCCAAAGAGATGATGTTGATCAGAAAGGCTCTGGAAATGGGCAGCAAGTTACCAACCTGCCTGCCAAACACCAGAGACCAGGATCAGGGCCTGCACGTCACTGAGCGGAACAATGTGGAACAGCGGGCTATTTGCTGGCAAAATAAATCCCTTTCACAGCCTGTTGTAGATGCACGGTGATACTCAGGACAACAGCCGCTGCCAGATAAGGTCAAAGTGGAGACGTGTTTTTCCAGAAAGTGACTGGAAGTAAAAGTGTAGGGTTTAAAAACGACTGGAACTTGAGTTGACAGAATGTCAGGAACGTGAGCTGGAGAGAAGATGTCATGCCAGGGCTGTCGGGGAGATTAAGCGGGTCAAGGCAGTTTGGGGATTTTGCTGTGACAGACGGTGGATTGTGGTAAAGCAAAGCCTGAAAGTTCTCCTGAGACCCCCTTACACACCGTTAGTTTAAAACATGACCCGTAACGTTCAAAAAAGAGTATCAGAGAAAAGAGTTAAGTGCCAATGATGCTTGTGTCAAAAATAATTGATTTGTTATGTTTGTCAGCCCAAATCATTCAGTATCCTGTTGGTTGGGCCGTTTGGATTTCAATCACGTCCATCACGCGTCAGTGAGATTTTGTTTTCATTTTCTCTGTTTTAAAGTGACTACATAACCACACATTGAGTAATCTGTCATCTTGGCAATTTATGCAAAGCTGCGAGTAATATTTATTATTGAAATGGAGTCATTTATTCAGTCGGGCGTTGTGTTGGGTGATTTATTTTCATCAGGTTTGTTTGGCTCATTCATATTTGAGTGAGTTTGTACATCAGTATTTCTTACTGATGCTGTGTTTGTGTCAAGGTCAATGGTTTGAATAAGACTGAAGTCTCTCTCTCTCTCTCTCTCTCTCTCTCTCTCTCTCTCCCTCTGATTTGTAAGGCGTTGGGGAATCTACTGAGGCTAATTGTTATCCGAGTGGGCAGTTCATGAAGCATTTACATAACACAATATCTGAAAGATTGTAGAGCGGTGTTGATAGGATTCTGTTTTGTTTCAGGGTTTTTTTATTGGCTCCTACACTGAAGTGTTTTTCGAGCGACTGCCAAACCACAGATTATTAATTGTCAGAAAATACACCATTCCAAAGTTTTTGGACGCCCCTTTAAAACGAACAGGTTTAACTACTTGGCTTTGAGTAAGACAGTTCCTGATGCCACGGAAATAACTAAATTGTAGAAATGTAGCTTTTCTGCTTTTAAAGCAACAGTTTGAACAGGACGTTTTTCTTTTACAACTTGACGCCGACGTAACCCAACTTGACACACTCGTATCCCAGTCCATCCCTCGTATACGGGTTATGGTCATTTCGGTAAAGAAAAGGCCTTCTAAAAGTCTTGGATTATTTTATGTGATATTGTATGTGATCATCGTCAAATCTGTTTTACATGCTTATTAGACGGGGGCATCCCAATATTTTGTCATGTATAAGTCATGTACAGTGAGGTGCCGTGGGATCGAGGAAATGCAAATACATTCCCAAAACTTGAATGTGAATAACTGAATGCACTGTAAATTGCTTTAAGCATCATCCAAATTAATTTTAATCCTCGTCTACGTTCCAGATATCTCTGGCACGTTTTTAAGAGAATACATTGAGTCACGGCTTTGTTTACGATTGTTTAATGTGGTGGTGGCATCGCCTTGGCATAGCGTTACTCATCATGCTCTCTTCATTGTTCAGCATATGCTGGTGCACTTGGAGAAGATGAGAAAAATCGAAGCGTGATGACTTATCATGAGACCACGTTTTCAGCAATGGGCAGCTAATCAGAGACTGATGCATGATGGGATTGTGCCACACTCGGATGCAGTGACTCAAGGGTCTGCTCTGGAGTAGTGTTTTTATTGGCATACTCGAACACAAATGCTTTTATTACTAAAGATAACCCCTAAGCCGTTGTTTGTGAAAGACGCCAGAGGATGAGTTTGAGTCTGATCTGTTGGCGCTGTTTGTGTCTTCTCTCTGAATCCTGATGTGCCATAATTTAAATCTAGGAAATGGCAACATGCTTATGAACAGAGAGCTTCTTTCTGTGTTGGTACATTTATTTATCGGAATATCAGGGCGAGTAAATGTGTAATCTATAAACCGCTGCTTTGGGTGTGTTTTTGATTGGGATCTGTGGCATGGAGCTCTCTGCCAAGTAATAACATTACGGTGTTTTTCCTCCTGCATTAATCTGACAGTGTGTGGTTTCCATCATTCTAATCAGAGAAAATTGCTTTCCTTCCATCTTCTGTTACTTAAAGGTGAAGTGTGTAATTTCTGCAGCGCAGGCCAAACTCAATTACCATAATAAGGCCTCCTGAGCCGCCGCTTTGGTGGACAAACAGATAGCCCCGCCCACAACTAAAGGTATTGGTTGAGCATGTGTAAGCATATCTTGTTTGCATGCTCAAAGATTGTAATGACGTTCTATCATCGAATATTTGGGGTAAATATAGACGAATCCAACTTGTGGTGCCAACGAACCCAAACAATGTCTGTTTGACCCTGCCAACATCTTCCTCAAATAAATGCATAGACAAAAATTACGAAAAGAAGATGTACTCAAGTATGTATCAAGTATGTAAGTTTAAACCCGAGAGACTTTATTTCATCTGCAGAAAACAAAAGAAGATATTTTGAAGGAAGTTGGTAACTAACCATCAGTGGCACTGACTTATCGTATAAGTTCCCCCATTTAGGGGAAATATAACATTAAATTAATACTTTTTTGTAAAGCAGGTGGTTTAGCTTCTATTTTCTATTCAAGTCCCATGTACCTTACATTCCTGTTTTGTGAGTGGTTGAGTTTGAGTGACAGGTGCGGGAGGTATCACAGCTCCAGAATAAGAAATCAGGATGAACAATGTCCGTCCTCCACACTCGATGCATTATTCAGAGCGAAAGTTGTCACTCTGTTCTGTGAGGCAGTCTGTAGTGTGTTGAGATTTACATGGTTTGTGTCATGAAAACGGAAGGTTTCTTATGTTTCTAATTACATTTAAAGATGATTTTCTTCTGTTTGGATCCAGGGTTAATGTGGTCATCATGATATGTGGAAACACATGAAACATATTAACAAATATCATTCAAGAGGAAGGGAAATGTAAAGCATCAACACGTCTCAAATTGAAAATGTAGGCAGATATATACGCTGATTAAAGCTTAATTCAAAAAAAATTTTTAAATAAAAACTATATACATTTTAAAAAAGATGAATTTTAAAGCCTTTAAATGAAGTAAATATTGTTTAAGTTTATTTACATTTTACATTTAGTCATTTAGCAGATGCTTTTATCCCAAGCGACTTACAATAGTCGAGGAGACAATGAAGCGGTAAATAGCCGATACAACAATAAATAGCCAAAACAACAATACAAAAAAAAAGTTTATATGTGTGTAAGTTAAAAATGAGTAACTCTGATTAACTCAAATATTCCTATAAGAATTCGACAAAATATTGTGATATATTGCAAATACATCTGTTCAAAATATATACTTATGTTCATTAAATAAACTTATATTACATAAAAATATTTAAAAAAACATTTTGTATATTTTAGAGAAATAAATTGTTGGATTATTGATCAATGAATTTAATATTTTCTATAAAAATATATTTATTGCTTTTAAAAAATGTTGTAAGTTAATATAACTGTTTATTCTGTGATATTTACCAAGCCAAATGAAATAATTATACAGTACTAATAACCATGATTTCTCGCGACGATTTCTACTATGTTTGTGTTTTATATATATTTTACCTTTTGTAAAAAATCTATTTTACTACATAAAAGGTGCACGATAAAGGTTGTATAAAACCTGAGGTGAAAGCGTTTTTTCTTCTCCAGCGTTCTGATGGGATTCTAATTGAACGATGTGTTCTTTTGAACTTAAATGTGTGTTTAGCCTTGAGATTTGCTGTTCGGTGAGCAGCGCCGGCCGCTTTCATCAAAAGAGCTCGTAGGCGTTCACCATTGACTGCTCAGAACAATCGGAGAGGAAATATGCAGCGGGCTGTCATGTTACACAGGTTTATGAAACATAGATGTGAAAGCGGCCCTTTTAGAAAGCTTCTCATGTATGCGCAGCGGTGACTCACTCTTGCAGGCCCTTCCGGGGCCGCTTTCTTAATCTCTTTCCAAAAAACATTGTTAAGTGACAAAGGACAGAATGTGGCAGAGGGGAAGTGAGATTTTGGGTCGTTCGCTATGGGTTCAGCTGTCTAAAATGCCATTTACTGTAGATGTTTTATTGTGCATTTCATGAAAGGTCGACATTGTTCATTGGGTACTTCCCGTACATTAGAAGGGGCGAAAGCGTGCTGCTCCGAACACAATCCCTCTGTTGAAATCCCGTCCTGGTGGACTGAAAGAACTCTCGAATATAATAAAATCAGTAAGAAAAATAATTGACATATATTTGTTGTTTTTAGTTTGTCACAACCCTTCAGTCACAGGTTATGTCACAGTTTCTGTAGTGTTTAATGTTGTGTTTATATTGAGGCTTCTTTTT
This sequence comes from Triplophysa yarkandensis, assembly GCA_033220385.1. Lineage (NCBI taxonomy): Eukaryota > Metazoa > Chordata > Actinopteri > Cypriniformes > Nemacheilidae > Triplophysa > Triplophysa yarkandensis. The sequence continues at coordinate 138,800 of JAWHQN010000172.1, read as the reverse complement.
TAGGATCTTACTCGATCAATTCTAATTTTTAATTTTATTTTTTATATAAAAATATAACCGTTAGTTAAGTTGAACATTTTTACCGTTTGAATGTGATAAAACCTTTTATGTGATCAATTACCATGTGATCCGATTTGCTTATCGGTAACTTAAGGTAAAGGGAGGGGCCATTTACAGTTTTGTACAATTTACGAAATGTACAATTATGAATTCAATCAAGTTCGCAAATTGTAAAACTGTAATTATTTAACAAATTAATTAAAAACATTTCTTAAATATCCTATTAATCATTGATTAAACATACCATTGTGTCTTGTAACATATGTAAAATATTCTTGTTTGAGAGCTATAAATACAGTTTACTTTATTTATTTATTTATTTATTTATTTATTTATTTATTTATTTATTTATTTATTTATTTATTTATTTATTTTGGACACCCTTTATATAGCACTATTTCCTGTTAGTGTTTATTCTAGGTTAAGCTTGTTGATAAGTGCCATTGGTTCCATCCAAGCGCAGACGTCCCATTTGACTCTGCAACCAAGTGCAAAAGCTCGGAGGTCATATTCATAACACCCGACAGACCCGTCTGCTCCTTAAGCACAATGTAGATCCCTCACCTGCCGTGTCAGCCGTGATGGATGAACGGGTAAAAACGGTATTATTGGCAGACAAACAATGACAGTGTTATACTTTAAACATCTCGAGAGAAATACAAAAGTACCCTGACACCCAAGGACATCAAGGAAGGAGGGGAAAAATTGCAAAGAGAAGAGAAAAATTGCAGCGAGACTGTGCGGCGGAAGCTGCAGTGGCTGTAAATTTAGCCGAAGTGAAGCATATTGGGCAACATCGAAGGCAGCCATCATTCCAGAGATTGCATCCCTCTTTCCTCTCATACCAGCAGTGCACATAGTTCATTGCCATACGTGCGAATCTCTCACATTGCCACTTTGCTGGAGATCGGGCGGACTCATAAACAATCTCACGTCATGATATCTCAAGGGTATGCGACGGGAATTGGAATTCTGCCTCCTCGCTAAAATAAATGGGCTAATAACGTTCCCATCCCAGTGTTTACTCACAGCTCAGAAGTTAAAGTGATACCTAACCTAGGGATGATAAGAACGGCGTGAATTATGAACCGTTTCCTAAAATCCAAATCCAAACGCAGGACCGAGGTGAGGTTTTATTGCATCACTCAGCTTCACATTAATCTTCCTCTAACAACAGCTAATTATATTGCCTTAACAATTAAGGGTTTGACATTTTGAAGGGTCCCTCGCTACATCCGACCCAAACCACTCCATCACCCCTCGCCCTGTTCACCCGCTTCATGAAGGCTTTCTCCTTCTTCACAGTTGCAGAAGAAGCTGGCAGAGGATGCTTTAAAAAGTGCCAGACGACTAAATGAGTGAACTTATGATAAGCTTTGTTGTGATGTGACTTCACTTTCTACTCTTGTGTTGTGTGACAGCGAGGAAGCAGGTGCTTATTATAACTAGAAGAATGGTGTATGTGTCTTTGTAACGCAGCATGTTTAAATGTTTTGATGTTTTTGGAGGAGATAATTGAGGCCAGGCGCCGCCGCAGGCTGGAATTCATTTCCAGTTTCTTTGCTCGTCTCGTCCTCTTTCTTCAGATGTATTTGTCCAGCATTTTGATGCGGGCAGAGGTGAAATGGCCTTTGGGATTGTGTTTTGTGATGCTTTGGGGACGGTTGATAAATAGGTTGTTAATGTTTGTCCTTCCGGAGCAGTTTGCCTAACAACACAAAGTAAGATTGGAGGATAAATCAAAGAAATGGCTTTTTCAGGTGTTCTCAGTCATTTTTCTTTCCTTTGAGTTCAGAGAACGGAAAAAAAGTGCAAAACAGGTGCAACGTTTCTGAAACGCCCTGTGGTCCAAACGTTATCTTTCTACCATCCTATTACATTCAGAGTACAAACTGAAATTATCTCCAGGAATACGCCTGCTTATCTCCCTCAACCGGACGTTTTATTAGTTTGATTCTCTTCTTGCCCGTCCGTGTCTGAGCGAGCGTCTGAGTCGGGGAACAGACTGGATCCTCGTCCCCACTCAGCAACCTACACCCTTGAGTAATGCGGGCCATCTGCTTTCAAAGAGCTTTGTCAGCAAAACGGGGTGGGACGAAAAGATTTCAATTATCAATATACCATTTAATACATCGCCCGCAGGCCAAACAGTCTGGCGGGCAGACAGCGCGAGATGGAGGATGTTATTTCTCAGCTACATGGGTGGATACTGCAACGTGGCAAATCGAGGTTTAAAGCCCGCTTCCATCCATCACACGGCGAGAAATGATCATGCCAGAGTAGAAGCAACTTTCCCGACACACAAATCACAGATGAGATCCTCTCAGACTGTCAATGGTTTATTCAACAGTTGTGAATCTGAATTAAGTACCTCCTGTATGTTTTAAGACAGAAGATATATTGAGAAATGTCCTGTGTTCATACAATTGAAGTCAAAGGGTTTTTTTGGTTACCAGCATTCTTAAAATATAAGGCTTGTGTTCTACTTAAGAAAGAATGTCATACTGCTTAAAATGACATGAAAAGATGGATTACACCAAAATAAAATTTTCCATCATTTACTTCTCTTTCACTTGTTACTTCTTTATGAATCTATAAATGAAAAACCAAGCAGTTTTGATCACGAAGTTTGTCTTTGGTACAAGGCTTGCCCTTCCGAGTGCCCAAACGGCACACGAGAAGCACGACTTGATCAGCAAAGTAAAACAAATCAAGACTTTGTAATGTCACACTAAACATCTTCTGCTGTCTGCGTACTGTTTCAAGCAGAATCACTCCAAACACCGGCTCGGATCAACGACTGTTTACAATTCTCTGCACAAATGATGTTTCATTTAGATTAAGCGTTTGCTCACCGTGTTCCAGGAATCATCCAATGATGGTGAATGCGTTTTTTTGTTGAATAGCCCATACGCAAATGACGGAAGATGACGAGAATCGCTTCAGTTCGGCACAATGACATTCTGAGAACTACATCTACGCTATAATGATGGAGGCTGAACGGCATTGTGGGTATTGACAGTTGGCTCTGTGCCTTTCTATAATAGTCAGCTGTGTGATGTTGTTTTGAAAGGGGCTTTTGCATCCGATCTGTCATTATCCATCTATCACGTTCCTGGCATTGGGGGGAGGTTTCACCTTCACAGTGAATATACTTGAGAAGTCTATTTAGATTTGATATTGCAAGCAAGAGACGATGTACAGCTTTACTTTAGAGAACATGCCTTGAATGTCTTTGCAGAATGTTTTCCTGGTAACCTTCAATCACGAGTTGATAATATCACTTAAGCTTGGGTTTCTTATGAGCGCGAGAAACCCGTGCCCATCTTGTTGGTATCAGAGAATCATTTCTATTCTTTGCTCAAGCTCACTTGAATGCGTCCATTCATTTGCCTGCAAAAATTTCCATTAAAAATTCATTTGTTTTCGGTTCAAATTGTCAGTTCAAAACAGTAATAGCGTGACATGAATTTTTAAATGGCATTCCGTTGCAGATGGGATTCGTGTCCGACGATAAACACTAAAGAAAGGTTTATTAAAAATTCAGGACGTGCCGTCTTGTTAATTTGATTCAAACGTTTGCCCATGGATGACATGTAGGATGTGCGCGTTATACTACCAAAGGTGTGATCTGGATTCCTCTTATATTTTTCACTTCCAAACATCTGCTTCAGAGCCTCAAGGTTAAATTTGCCTCCGGGGTGTCCACGATTGTTCCTGGCATATGTTGTTTATGAGCGGCTTCAAAACCAGCTGCCCTTTCCCCGAAACAAAGCCGTAAAGTTTACGAATTCAGTTTTAATCAGACGTGCCGAAATGTCAAAGTCAACAGAATGAAACCGGCTTGAACTATGACTTGCTCATTTTGGGCACCTTTTTGAATAATTTCTCCCGAGTGAATTAAACGTTCTGCGCAAAATAAAGCGTGGATGCACAATGGTCGTATTGTAAAGCGCTTTCTGTTTTCTTTCAAAGCAATTTCGAGGGATGATGAACTATGCCGGTCTTTTAAACAAGTGACAGATAATTGTAAATGACAGATAATTGTAAATGCTGCATCCGGTGAGACAAAAGCAACATGTCGTTTGCCAATTTGACTTCCTTCTCTCAAGGACGGACTTCCACCTGCCGAAAAATCCTGCTTTATGTGCATGTTTATGGACACCTGGACTCATGAGACAAGTCTGATTGATGGCAAAGAGCTCTAGGGAAAAATCTGCCCTACCCACAGACACGCCTCTGTATCCATTTATCATAATCACAGAGAGAGAGAGAGAGAGAGAGAGAGAGAGAGAGAGAGAGAGAGAGAGAGAGAGAGAGAGACCAGAGAGAGAGAGACCAGAGAGAGACCAGAGAGAGAGAGACCAGAGAGAGACCAGAGAGAGAGAGAGAGAGACAAGAGAGAGAGAGAGACCGGAGAGACCAGAGAGACCAGAGAGAGAGAGAGAGAGAGAGAGAGAGAGAGAGACCAGAGAGACCAGAGAGAGAGAGAGAGACCAGAGAGACCAGAGAGACCAGAGAGAGAGAGAGAGAGAGAGAGAGAGAGAGAGAGAGACCAGAGAGAGAGAGAGAGACCGGAGAGACCAGAGAGACCAGAGAGAGAGAGAGAGAGAGGAGAGAGAGAGAGACCAGAGAGACCAGAGAGACCAGAGAGAGAGAGAGAGACCAGAGAGACCAGAGAGACCAGAGAGAGAGAGAGAGAGAGACCAGAGAGAGAGAGAGAGAGAGAGAGAGAGACGAGAGAGAGAGAGAGAGAGAGAGAGAGAGAGAGAGAGAGACCAGAGAGACCAGAGAGACCAGAGAGACCAGAGAGACCAGAGAGACCAGAGAGACCAGAGAGAGAGAGACCAGAGAGACCAGAGAGACCAGAGGAGACCAGAGAGACCAGAGAGACCAGAGAGACAGAGAGAGACCAGAGAGACCAGAGAGAGAGAGAGAGACCAGAGAGAGAGAGAGAGACAGAGAGAGAGAGAGAGAGAGACCAGAGAGAGAGACCAGAGAGAGAGAGAGACCAGAGAGAGAGAGAGAGAGAGACCAGAGAGACCAGAGAGACCAGAGAGAGAGAGAGAGAGACCAGAGAGAGAGAGACCAGAGAGAGAGAGAGAGAGAGACCAGAGAGACCAGAGAGAGAGAGAGAGAGGACCAGAGAGAGAGAGAGAGAGAGAGAGAGAGAGACCAGAGAGAGAGAGAGAGACCAGAGAGACCAGAGAGAGAGACCAGAGAGAGAGAGAGACCAGAGAGAGAGAGACCAGAGAGACCAGAGAGACCAGAGAGAGAGAGAGAGAGACCAGAGAGACCAGAGAGACCAGAGAGAGAGAGAGAGAGACCAGAGAGAGAGAGAGACCAGAGAGACCAGAGAGACCAGAGAGACCAGAGAGACCAGAGAGAGAGAGACCAGAGAGACCCTTTCTACCTGAGGGCAGACAGACATAACAGCCGCGTGCATCACAGAGGAATTCTGGGAGATAATTGGACAGTTGGTAGGAGACAGCGGTAATTGGCAAGACTGTCTGGATGGGCAGATGGATAGAGGGATGCAGGAAGATGACAGATGAAGAGAGTTTAGAAGAGTTGGATGTTAGGAGTTATGTTCTGATTATGTTATGAGTGATTGAGTACGTTCTGATTATTGAATCAAGAACAATTATAAGAAATAATAACAATAAGAAGAAAGTTGTGTAATACTATTATGAGAATTTGGGTTTACATTTTAAATATTTTATATCATTTGTATCATCATTTTTATAATTATCAACTGGGAAATTACAGCTTTACGGACGTGACATTTTCGTGGGATGTGACAAAACGAGATGTAAAAAAAACTCATTGAACCAACTGATTATACTATATAGAATTGGTGTTGTAAGTGTTTTAAACATCAGAAAAATATCAGTCGCAAGTATTTCATTTTTTTAAAAAGGTAAATAAACCTGCGTTATGGACGTGAGAAAAAAGGACAACTTTTTGAGAGACGACAAACTTCTTTAGATTTGTACAAATAAGAATAGAACACCAATAATATCCAACAAATGGTCAAGGGTTAGCTCTTTTATAGAACATACTCTAAGAACTTAGTTTAAGAACAAATTTTGGAATTATGGATGTGAGAATTTTAAAGAAGCGCTTACATAACTATGAAAAACCATGCACTAAAAATAAAGTAAAAAAATAAAGCTGTAAAAACCTAATGAGAGATATGTTGAGAATTGTGCTCTAAGTATAGTGAAAACCTTTGGTTTGAAAATTTTTATTATCCATCCTCATTATCATTATTATTATTATAATTATTATTATTATTAAAATTATTTATTATATGAATTTTAATTAATATTTTCTTGTTTTGGATTTACATAAAAACAAATATGTTGCAGGGATTGTAATACAGTACATTCACTTAAAGCACCTTTTCACATTTGCTGTCTTAAGTCCTAAATGAAATCAGGACTAGAATGGATCAGTTCTATACCATCGCCCACTCCTGTGACGTCAATGCCGATAGTGAATCTCCATTAGCAGTGACCCACGACCTCCTCGACGGCTCACAGATTTCCTCTCTCCTGTGTTTTACTGCACATGTTTAGATGTCATTTATGAAGGTGATCTAGACGCTTTCTGATGCGTCTAACCGTTCTCATAGTTCCGTCTCTTGGACATCCCGATCGTTTGAAATGCAATTATGCTAATGGAAGTGGAGTTGAGGGTCAGCGCTGCTTTCTGAACGCTCTTCACCTTTTGGAGTAATGAGGCTTAAAGCACACCGTCCTGCTGCCCAATAGATGTGTGCTGGACAGCTGCATTGGCCACAGAGCTGGTGAAAATGTTTACCAGTATGAGGTGTGTCAGGGGTGAGAGAGGTCAAACACTGCATCTCTCTCTCTCTCTCTCTCTCTCTCTCCTCTCTCCTCTCTCTCTCTCTCTCTCCTCTCTCTCTCTCTCTCTCTCTCTCTCTCTCTCTCTCTCTCTCTCTCTCTCTCTCTCTCTCTCTCTCTCTCTCTCTCTCTCTCTCTCTCTCTCTCTCTCTCTCTCTCTCTTCTCTCTCTCTCTCTCTCTCTCTCTCTCTCTCTCTCTCTCTCTCTCTCTCTAGAGACAGCTTTTAAAGTTGAAGTTATAAAAGAGCAAGCATTTGTTTTGAAAGATGCTGCAGACATTTTGCAGTTCTTAAGAATTTTATCCTCCCTGATGTTCACTTAAAATGTCAGGCGAAGTCGCTTGTACCATAAGCACCAATAAACCACGAAAAGACAGATGTGTGTTTATACAGTAGTGAGCAAAAAGGATGTTCGGTGGACGTATGCAACATTTTGTATTTATGCTCTCTCTGATTACAGTTAACTACAAAATTAGATGTGTTGTACAAATGCACAAAATGTACAAATCCCTTAACCTTCAGTAATTGTCAAACCATGAAACGTGAGAATCAAGTAATACACGTCTGATTCTTATTTGCTAAAAACAAAATTGAACAAATAGAAAATAATACTAAAATTTAAAAATAGTTATTCTTCTTCTTTTCTTTGCACTCCAGTACAACCATGAAATATCAAAACAATGATTTTAATACATATTATATAATAATGTTGGTCTTTGAAATTAAGTTTTAGGTGCTTATTAAGTTAAATTAATATTCAAAATTAAAATTACATTTCTTATTTTAAATCATAACTGAATTGACATGATAAAATTGTAACAGTTGTTCCGCCTTTCCTTATGTTGATCCATGATAGAAGAATATTTATGCTAAATCTTATATGCTCATTGGCATTCTATCCCCAATAACTATTTTTAGGTACAGTTATTCATGATTCGAGTACTGTGTCAATACAGTTCTAAACATTAATTTGACCTTTATTTGTAAAAATGTAGTGCTGTCACCTTCTAAGTCATCTATTATTACGTGATAAAAAGAGAGAAATAAACATCAACAGACTTGATCCAGAAGACCTGTGCGAATGTCTTCAAGACGCTTTAAGACACCGACCTGCAAAACTACACGAGTGTGAAAAGTCTCTTCACAGTCCAGCATGATAAAATCATGACCAAATAAATGTTTAGAAATGTCAACTCATATTTTCTAATGACACACTACTGAAACGGATGTAAATACTGACTCACACCATTCAACCAAAGAGATATATACAGTGTTTGCGCAACACTGTATATAAGCTTCAGGTCAGATTGATTTATAAGCGTTTATTTGTTTAACATTTGTCGGACTGCTGTAACCGTACTGCTCTGTTTTATAGAGCATTTCAGCAGATTTTATTGGCTTGATCTTGTAGTTTGATGAATAGATTACAACAAGAGCGTAAACAAATATTTACCCCTCTCATTTCATTAATGTTTCTGCCTGTGGCCCAGTTCGGCTGCTCGGAGCTCCACGATATACGGCTGTTCTGTATGTGAGCGTCAGTACTTCAGAGATTAGCTGTAACCCTCCTCTACATTACTCACACATTTAAAGTAGAGGAACCGGCTCCCTTAGGGCCCACTGTGCTCACACTGCGATAATTAGCTTCAAGTGTTCTATTCTGGGATAATAAAGCAGCGTGTCACATCAGAAAAACCTCCACAACCAGCCGAAACTGCACTTCCCATCGCTGTTTGAGCCCGAGCATATTGAAGCGTACGGGTACGACACAGCGGGCCGCATTACAGCTTCTCCTGCCAAGTCGACTGAGGTCAATTTAGAAATAATGTTTAATCGTTTTCCCTCTCGGAGTGTCCTGAAGACATTAATTAATGGATATAATTTGATATGATATCCGCAATCCTAACAGTGGGCCAAAAGTCGACGGCCTGTGATTTCTTTCCACCCTCGGATGAGGGGCATCGCGGTCACATCGAACGCCGTTTCAACAAGGCTGGAAATAAAAGATGGCGAGAATTAAAAGACGGTGCTGGCACGTATCAACGCCACCGCTGAATGACAAGATCGTGATTGATGCTTGATCAGGATTTTAAAATTAATGGGCTTGATTTTCAAAGGGTTGGTACAGTAGATTTCTCAAGGATTATAGGGAAACGGGTTTTATGTGCCCTTCTGCAGCTCTTTGGTTCCGTGTAGCAGGAGCACGATGCCATCTGGAGATGCTGAAACTAATAAATAGGATGACCACAGGACAATCAGAATGATGATAAGGATGCTTCAATAGATTATTCTCTCTCTCTTGCTTTCCCTCTCAGTCTGCGTGCATGTATTTACATCTTCCCGCTCTCAGTAAATCTCTCCCTCTCTTAATTCAATTTCACTTCAAGTACTTTATGGGCAACCATTGTTTTACATAAATTATTGCCATAGCATCTATCAGTGTACTCTATGTACTCCAAAGATAAAAGAAGAGAACATGTGAGGCAAGGAATGATTATGACAACTACAACAATTATCACTATATTATAATACTATAATAATATCATTCTTTGTTCAATGCAATCCAACAGGTTTATTTGAACCGTTTGTTTGTGCTCAATCTTTCCTAATGAGTAATTTATACTCTATTTACACTTTTGATGCTCTGGATGAGTCAGTGAGATTCACACCTGAGGGTAGAAAAATTGACTGGACATTTGCATTGATTTGATTTATTTACAGTAAAGAGTTCCTGATGTCATATGTTTTCTCTTGTGTTTATTTAGACATAAACCAACATTATTGTTTTTGATTTTTGTTTTGATAAAGAAACATTACATTTATAATCAACAATACTCTTGTTTCATTTAGAGGTTAAACATATAATTTTTATGAAATAGAATAATAGCTTTTTTGAAAAGTGCCCCCCCCCTTTCTCTCTCTCTCTCTCTCTCTCTCTCTCTCTCTCTCTCTCTCTCTAGCTCTCTCTCTCTCTCTCTCTCTCTCTCTCTCTCTCTCTCTCACACACACACACACACACACACACACACACACACACACACACACACACACACACACACACACTCTCTCACTCTCTCTCACACACTTTTAAAATAACACATAATATGTGTGATGATGAACTGTATTAAAAGGACCACATGCATTTTAAGAATGCAACAATTATATAAAACATTATTTTATAAGTAAATAAAAATGAAAATAAAATATTATATTATATAATAAAAAAGGGTTTACTTATTTTAAAACGTTTTAGAAATGTTTTGATATGTTTTATTTATTTAAGTTATTTTTAGGAAAATAATAATTTTCTCTCTGTGTGTGTGTTCAGGTATGGTATAAAGATGCATGTTATGTTCATCCTTCTCTGTGGAGATGGTAGGCATGATCTTGTAGTTGAAGCCTATAAATGTTCTTACTACCTCCGTCCTCCAGCTTTACTTTCCCCAGCAATGACACATCTGAGAACTGTAAGTGAAACATTAGTAGTAGAATTTCACTTTAACTTCACCGGACACCAGCAATTCCCTGCGCTTGCAGCCGATGATGAGCTGAAGAGATCCAAAAAGTTATGCAACACGATTTCATCTCGAGTCATTGTCATCTCGATTGTCTGTTCTGCATGGGTTAACTCGATGATATGAAGTTATGCACTGCGGATGGCCAGGACACATTGCCGGAGTTTGTGCATTAAGAGAAATGAATTGTCATTTATTTTGCTTTGATTAGGTTGCCCGTGGCATCGGTGTTCTCATTTCAGTAAAAAGAGCAATTTAATTCTCACGTCTTTGGTATCTGCTAGTACAGCAGCTGTGACTCTATTTTCACATGTAATTAAAGAGATAATATTAAATCTATTGGACATAAACAATTGAGCTGTCAATCATATGAGAATCTGGTGTTTAGAGGATATTTATTTTATATACTCTTTGACATCATAGTTATGTGTTTGTGGTTGGAAATTAAATATTTAGCAAAAGCGAGCCATGCTTCAAAACAAAAAAATGTCTATTATTTCTTTTCCATTGTTAAAATGATAAGCTACTGGTTTAACTTGCTGATAAAGCAAATGTATTTTCACAAATATAAAGGACAAATGACTGGTAGAACTCAAATCCCTTATGCAAATAAAATGAGTTTTCCTATATATTATATAATGTTTACTGTAGTAATATATTGCGGCAACATTTAAATAACATATTCAAAATTGATTCTTCATGTTTTAATAAATAACATTTCCATTTTTCACTTTTTCCAATAAATGGAAATATATGGATTACCAAACTTCATGACATAATATTATATGATGGGATGCGATACTATGTAATATGTAATATGCGATGTAAAAAATACAATAAGGCTTGAGCAGGAATGTAGGCCTAGACAACCACAGCCGTTGACATAGAGCACCGTCACATGACTACGAGTGCCATATTGCATTTATACAACAGTTCGACGGCCCAAGCGTGCAAGCCAATTTAACACCGTCACCTCGATGAAATGAATCGAGTGAAGTTAAAGAGGTAGTGTCGCTGTAATGTGCACATAACTGACTGTGTTTAATATATTTTAAAATATTTGTGTGGTATGTGTGCAAATACATTTCTAATGTCAATGCGCTTGTTTGCACAAAGTCTTGTTCTCTTTCTCATCTTTTAAAACGTCGGATTGCGAACCAACTTGTTCAAGTGCGTACTGACGTTTTATGTAGTCGCATCCTCTGCTTGGGCATATCTGTTAAAATGCTGAGCGGCTGAGTTATAAGGACAGTGAGGCATTACCTGTGATGTCTCTTGTCATATGCTCTCAGCCGATCCGATCCAGAAAGATCTGTTGTATAATAGCATTACAACACAACACAACATAACATAACAAAACACAACATGATCCTAAATACTGCTGAATAATGATTCTGCAACTGTAATTTGGATTTACAGTATGACAAATCATACATCTTGAAGACAGATTTCAACCAGTCCCATTGCGGTAGATACAAGAAATATTATTGTAAAGGCGACCCAAGTCGGGCTATAGACACAGGGGTCATCCAAGGGGCGATTTTGAAGCCAAAAGCTTTTTTGGCCTGCCACAAGCTGATGGGACTTCAATCTCGAAATCCAAGACATCTGCAGAAAACTAAAGAGTTCACGAACAGCAACCCCTATGAAGAAGACGGAGTCATTTTTTGGTTTTATTACACATAACAGGTTGAGAACATGACTTTACAGATTCTTAAACCCGTTTAACCATGACTGATATTTGTGTTTCTGTATCAAGAGGCAATTTCTTGTACAAGCTCTGATTATGTTTATGGAGAAGTAATGAACGCCGGATTGCATTTGACACACCATCATCAATGAGCGATATTAAATTTGACACGCTGTAAATCAGAAGGCAACCCCAGACAAATGACGGTCACATCTCCATCTTGGAACGCGTTTAATTGCGGTGATTTACGGCGGAGCGTTTTTCAGTCGGCGTCGTTGGGTGTGAAGTTGTTAGAGGCAAAGCCGTTTGGAATGAGCTGTGACCGACTCGAGCGTTAAAACATAAACTAGCAATTAGAAAAAGATAACACATTCCTCCCGGGGTTCACCAGGGAACTCTTTAGCCATCTGGGACAAATGGAGCATTTGGGACCCGACTGTAGGGTTTGAGCTTGGTCTGGATTGAAGCCTTCTGGGTTTTTTTTTGAGGATTACAACTGTGTTGGGATGGTGCGAAGTGTGCGTTTGGGGAAATGTGAATTTTTAAGACAGACAGATATACAGATGGATGGATGGATGGATGGATGGATGGATGGATGGATGGATGGATTGATGGATGGATAGACAACTTGAAAGTTGAGTGTTTTAGCTTTTGAGGCATCTTTTTTGATGGTTAAATGAACATTCATATAAAACAAGGGTATAAACGCTTTCATATACTTAAAAACGTGCTTACAACTCTCCTGGTGCATGTTATGGGGAAGTTAATAGATATGTAAAATTAAACAAACATTGTGTAATCAGACATTTGCATATTTTTGCACTGGTCTGAGCTGGTTTTTACCGCAGGAACTAGAAAAAATGACTTTAGTTAACCTGCCTCGTTCACTGTTCTATCTTGGGGAATGAAGCAATGACAGTTTCACATGAGATGGAGATGCGTGTGTTATCAAAAGATCATGCGGTGGGACATCTGAGAGGTTGTCAAGCGCTTTGATTAGCACAACTAGCATGTAGCACGTAGCTGATGAACTCCTTCATCCGCGCGGGAAACCATAGGGATTATCTTCACAGCCATTCTCTTAAAAGGAAGCGTTCACTATCTGATTTCCCTTGTGATACTGCTTAGCATTCCATCCGAGAACGCCATTGAATACTAATAAACGCACGCGGCCTAACGGAGCGCATTTGTCGCGATCTCTTTTTTAATTTATGGATGGGATTTTTCAAACATGTGGTGGGTTAATAGCGTCACACAGCAGCACCGTTTCAGAGAACCGCAGTTTGTGTTTTGGAATTGTTAACGGGTTTGAACGAGTTCCGTGGATTTCGAGTCGAGGGATGAAAGGCCGGAACCTCAGAGAAGTGGCCATGTCCTCCCACAGACCCACAGCGCAAACACAAATGGATTGTATCATTCATCTCTAAGACTTGACAACATTAATTTAGCTGTCAGTCATTCCTGGAGCCGGGGCCTTTTGATGAAGCCCTCGAGTCCATGATCATTAAGACAGTGTCACGCTAAACTTTGCAGTATTTAGTGCATAACAAGACCACATTTCCAAAGCAATTATCCCGGACACTGGCACTTTATCATGCCTTCGTGCAATTACACATTCAGAAACACTTAGGAGTCATTTGAGAGCCTGGGCCCACTATCTATTACTGCTGCTGGATATGCTTTAAATACACTCACAGATCAAATGTGTGTCATAGATATAAAAAGGAAACAACATATTTAAGAACTATCACAAAAATCTTATATATGAAGAATTCGTTTGAAAAAAAAATCTGTTGCAAATACGTACATATATAAAATATTTTTTAATATAAAAGCAAAAATTGTATTACGCCTGGCTTGTCGAGACATCGCCTCTAATATATTTTAGTCTTATATGATGATTTTTATTATATGTTTATCGAATGGTTGGATTTTTAGAATCTGTGAGCCTGTGAGTATTTGTTTTCATAATTAAGTTCAACTTAGCATTTGCGACCCACATACAAATGTATACAAATGTAGTTAATCCAAAGTGCTTCTCAGTGGGGATATAGTAAGGATTGAAAACAAACATTTCATGTAAAATAGATTGTGATTTATAAAAATAGAAAAAGTATAAAATTAAATAAAACAATCGTTAGTTTTGTTTATATTGTTATAATAAAATAAAATAGATATTTAAATTGACAAAATAATTGAAAATGTAACTAAATAAAAATAGTAAACATTTTAAGAATTGCGGCACTCACAGCTAAGTATTCATTATGAGGTTTGGAAAATAGAAATTTGTACATTTGTTTTAAAGTTTTACGTTTGTTTTCAAATCTGAGCATTTATCTCAGCGCAAAGCATGCGGGACAAGATCTTCGCCAACAATTTTTACTTTGGATTAATAGTTGTATTAATTTTTGTGTATGATCCATCACATCAGTGTTAACAAATACAGAATCAGCCTAAGTAACATGTGCATATATAAAATCAGTCTCATGGAAGATGTGCCGCTGTGTTTCGTCATTCACTGAATGAAGTGAAAAATGAAAAACTGGGCCTGGCACAGAAATGGGGCTGGTTTCCTCAGGGGCTCTGGCCTGTTTTAGATGATAATTGAAAATGATGTAAAAATAGTGGTCTGCTGCAGACACAGGTCATATCTCAGATAGCTCGGCTGACATTTGGCCTCTCCTTTGAATTTCTTTATAATTAACAACATCGGCATGAGTAGAGTTTAAAAGCTGCTTTGCAAGATGTTTGTTCTTAAAAAAACAAGCATTGCAGCACATGCTGAGCCCCGCGCTGACCTCACGTCTTTGTACCGTGTTCAAGCAAATCGAGTAAATAGATTTTTAGAATCTCTTAGGACGGCCTGTGAAATATTCATTTTTTTGTACCATGAACAACCGCAAGTGAGGTTTTCTTTCCACTTCACTGATGATAATCAATTCTCAGGTCTGAATCAAGAGACGAGTCTGAGCAACATCAGAGCGTTGTCACCAATCAGCTGTCGGCTCCGCAGTACATTCCAGGATGTGCTTGGTTGCCATGGACACGAGGAGAGTGCGCCACTATGACACATGTCAAGAGAAAGAGAGAGAGACACGGAGCTGAACCGACCGCATGGGTAAACCGTGTGTGATGGGAATCATTTCACGCTCTAGACCTCAGCCATCGAATTATTATTTTACACAGTAATTCTTTTGAACGTTTTTAAGACGCCACACATTTTTGTGCATCAGGCCGAAACGGACATTGTTTTATGCAGATTGCCGTAGACACTAGTTGGGATTAGCAGTGAAAAAGAATCAACAGGCGTGTAATCTTTTCATTCTGTGGCGATAACACGCTAGGTGTCGTAACTGTTATTCAGAAATAACGTTCGAAAATGAGTTTGTGACATATTGGCCCATTAGAAGAAGAGGTTGATCTCAAGGGATTAATGGAATTATGTTTGATTTAAGAATTTTAATAATGATAAAGTAAACATACCAATAGTTTACAGAATAGAGAGATGATTCATATAGTGTAATTAATAATAATTGTATATTTTTCAATATGTTTTTAATTTCTGAATTTCAAAATATTTTTTTAATATATACTGTGTAATCAATAACGTATTGATTTATTTGTATTTTTTTATTAGAATGTATTAATTCATTAATTTTATTAATTTAGTATTTGATTTTTCTTAAAAAATTTTTTAATTTTGTTACTACATTAAATATGTTTTGTTTCTCAAAATACATATTTATTATTTAATTTTCCTTCTTATACTATCCTGTGTTGTTTGTAGCATATAGTCAAGGAGGAGGAGATTTGGTCTTCTTGAGTTGTTGGCATTAGATCTCCACTTCTGTTCACTATCTTGTTGGAGTGGGAGTCATGCCATTCATTGGCTGACTCTTTTTTCACACATCGTATGTTGTCATTTGTAAGAGTAATGGCTCATTCATAACCATTCTGAAAAAACAAAATTAAACGCATCTGCTGCATGAGAGGCGGAAAAGAGAGCAAATACTCCAGGACGATTTCAACACTGCCCGTGAAATCTGGCCATCTTTGATATCAGAACATCATCATAGAGGTGAACGCCGAGGATGACTTCCATTTGTCAATCCTATCCGTCAAAAGAAAAAACCTTTGGATCCAAAGCAAAGGATTTTAACCACTTGAAGACACACGCGAACATCAAACTGAATCACCTTGGTTTAACTCAGAGCATTTATTCTCAGCGGCTGTTTCTGTAGTCAATCGGCTTGAATGGGAACCGCAAATGTCCCCCGGAGAACCAAATTCAATTAGTAGAAGTCCTACTGAATCAGAATTACTCAGCATATGTGTACGGATCATCTCTCCGTCTAACACTCTTTCCTATCGACACAAGGAACCATGATGTCCAAATGTAATAAAACGGCCCTTTAATTCTCAGTTAACCTAATATTTATTAAGTCGATTTAGCCGAGGATGGAAACCGATCATTTGATTTTGCCGTCGCTGTAGGGAGAAGTCATTCATTTGGAGGTATGGCATTGAAAGCACTGCGAGGAAATCACAGTAAATAGAACTCCGGTTTGCAAGAAACAAAATAATAGCTCTCGTAGAATTATAAGATTGAGCTGATTCGCCGCATCGCAATGACATTGCGTCGGGTCTCTTTGTGTTTAATGCAAAGGTCAGGGATGCATCGGCAAAAACATCACAATGCCGGGAGAGATACGAGGCTGTGCTTTCGTGTTTAAGAGTGCGTTGTCAGTGTTTGCAGCCGCATGCGTTTATGAAGCCCAAACACAGATCAGGCCCGGAGATGTCGGAGAGAGCGGTTTACTGATGCTGTAAGTCCTGCACATCAAGCGTGGAGGCAGACCGCAGCGCACATGTTGCTAGGCAACACCTTGAGGTCGCTTCCCGCAGATGCTGTCCTGATTAGTTAATTGTGTAAGTAAACAAAATGTTGAGGAAAATCACCAAACCTCTTCCCGTCCGCATGCATCGCGACAAATGCTTTGCCGGAGCAGCTGTTACCGAAAAACACTTTCGCTTATTTCCTGTTCACAGGTGTTTCAGAGCAAAACGTCTTCATTTATAAACACATAAATCTTGGGAAAACATGTTGAAGACCGTTATGCCTACAAATGTCATTCTCGTGAAAGTCATGGCACAATTATTGAAATATATCCCAAAACGAACATATTCTGTGATCGTTTATTCACCTGTGTGTTAATCTGAGCCTAGATGACTGCAGAATGCAAAAGAGGATATTTTGAAGAATGTTGTTGAGACATCAGCACTGTTCCAGTTGCACTTCCATCATATGGTCATTTAGCACTAAAAACAGTTCTCAAAATATCTTCTATTGGGTTCCACAGAAGAAAGAGTAAAATACGACATGAAGACACTTTTTATTTTTGACAGAACTATCCCTTTAAATTGTATTGTATCAGCCTCAATCTATGGACTGTTATATTAAGAATGTATATTACAAATATATTATCTTTAATATGATTTGTATTGAATATTTATTTATAAAACGTATACATTTATTACAATTATATATTACAATTATTAAAATATTATATAAAACTATTCCTTATAAAGAACAATCATAAAGTTAAGTTGTCGTATAAATAATAAAAAACATTTTTGATCAATAATAATAATAATAATAATAAAAATAATAAGAAGAAATATAAGAAAAAACATATTAAATAGATTTAGCCTGTATCTCTTTTTATTCTTCTCAAATATCAAACCCTTTCCTTCAAGTCTATGGAGCTCATTGCCTAACCTTACAAACCTGCTTCATTGTCTCATCGATTCTTTGTAAGTCGCTTTGGATAAAAGCGTCTGCTAAATGCCTAAATGTAAATGTAAATAGTCAGAAATGCTATTTCCATATAATCCACGTGATCTATTTCAAGGCGCTCGTGGCAGCAACAGTCTGTGGGTATAATTTCGTCAGAAGATCTTGTATGAAGTGTAGCTTTCTTTCCTTGAGACGTCTCTCCATAGAAACGTCTCTTTGTTACTGTAGACACGCAACATTGTGTACGTCAAAAGCAAATGACAGAACGGAGACGGGCTAGCGACATCCCTGATATTCACGCTCTGAGTTTAACTCTGTCAATGTGACTAAATCACAGCGTGATGGCAAGAATAACTAACGGCCAGATGGAAGAGCGTTGATCAGCGCAGTCTGTTCCATCGCAAAGACAAACTCAAAGCTTTCAAGTATAAATTCATTAATCACCCGGATGAAAACACGTCGCCGATGGAGAAGACAACACATACCATTTTTTGGATTAGATAACAGTGGGGAGCAAATAATTAAAGTGTCCTGAAGTTGATTGTGTGTATCCGATATTAGGCCTGCCGCTCGTTTGATGTGTTGTTGTTTCGGATATTTGCCTTAAAGGGTTTATTTCGCTTGGGTATCTCAGCCGTCTTTGAAGAACTAAGTGGTTTTGTAATACAGACTGTATCAGTGACGCAGTCTCTCCGCGCATCGGCATTATTGACAATCAAATCAATTACTCTCCCCGTCCCTATGTTGCAAAGTGCAGCGTGACAAGTCTTCGCTTTTGCCTGGTTGCCCTTTTCTACAAAGAATTCCTAGCGAGGAGTCGCCGCTGACCTCATTAATGGGAAATGTCACAGCAGTAATTACGACTCGCCATGTGAGTCACGCCGGGTGCCCGACCGCCTCGGGGCAAAGCTGAGGGGGGAAATGGTGACTTTAAACTTGTTCTTTAAGTGATTTATTGGGCCAGACGGAATATTCTAGGTGGGAGAATATGGAGGGAGGACATGTATCTAACTTTAAAAAAATGATTTTTAAAATTAAGTAAATATACTCTTTAAAGCAAAGTATATGTTAATAAACTGAAATATTTCTATTAGATTTCACCATGAAATTGGTGTATATTACAATTATATATATATGATATCTCTAAGGCTAATTAAATATAATTTACAGTGTAGTCAATTTTTAACACACAGTTAATAGATGTGAATTGTGATTCATTCCGGTTCTCATCAGTGTAGTGTAATGTTCCTGTACTCAAGTCTGATCTTAACTGTCTTTGGGTCTTGTCTTGGTCTCTCAGTGGTCTTTGATTTCATTTCAAGACCAGAATTGACTCAATTTCACCAAACTGCTTAAGCATTGTGTGAATGGATGTACAATTAGAATTGTAATACTTTACAAAACATTTATATGTAAAGTAGGTCGGTGGTAGAACCTGAAATATTAAGCATCCTGCAAATACATTTCTGCACAATACCCAAGATATTTGCTGATAAAATTGGAATGACTTTGTAATGTTTTGTGCTGGTCTTGATCTTGACCTGCCTTGGTCTTGTCTTGGTGTCGAGTCTGGACACCTTGAAGTCTTAGGCTTGTGTCAGTTTAGGTAGTCTCGCACAACACTGCTGTAGTCTTAAGAATAAACATTAGTGCGGAGATTGGCTTTTTATAACTTTCAAGACACAAATATCTGCTCTCTTTCCATCTCATTGACTTTCTATTTTTAGAAGTAATGTCTACATTGAGCTGAACGTCACAAATGTCTGTTTCTTCTGTTTTGGTAGAGGATGGCATCCACAATCTTGTGTTGACCTTTTGTTCATAGATTGTCCCTATCTATAATTACCTTCTTCGGACTGTTGTGAAGTTACCGGGGATCCATTGACAGTAAATGTTACGAACTGCATATAAACAGGAATAAAGGGAGAAAAACTCAATGGCAAAGCAGTGTGACATCCACGAGAGAAAAATATTTGATGTTTGTCTTGCCTTTAATTGGACAGCAACAAAATAACAAAATAAGTAAGCACTTTTTTTTATAATTTATTTATTTATTTTGTGGCCTAAGCAACAAGTACATCTAGAATGACACTATATTACTATGATCAAATTCAACGTTTTTTTCAAATAGTGTTTTGTTTTATTTTGTTCATAGAAATGCATTCAAGCTCTTTGTGTTAGTATAACTCTATCAGTTTGCAACATTTTTACATATTTATATACATTTAAATAAAATAAAAAGTATTCTATAAGTATTCAATTATTCTACATATCCCATTGCATCAATGAAATGAAAACAAGGTTAAATCTGAATTGGAAAGTTTAAAAATAAACTTTAGTGTTTTACTGTTTGTATTGCAATGCACACATACAATAAACGACAGGCAGAACAAACAGTTCCGACTCGTGCCAAGCTCAGCTGGAGGGTCGTTCTGGATACCCACAATGCTTTAGGTTCCATCTGACTGACAGATGCTGGAACACTGGCAGAAGTTCAATGAATTGGATTAGCATTAAGAACATTTGAAGCCTCCTTTACTTTTAATTAACAGATACATCTGATAAATATTTAAGAACCCGTGATGCTGACAGTGTGCTAATAAGAGACGTCAAGGTGTGCTGATACTGTACACATTATAACAATATGACTTTAGCCTAACCTTCCCAACATGAAGGCGGTAGATGACGATTGCTTTTTTAACCTATGGCTGTTTGTGATGCCATTTCTCAAAGTGTAACTGATTCTAAAACACACTTTTAATTAAACTGAGAGAACTGTGCTCACTTTGGCTAAACGACCTAACTTTAAGAGAGGGTTGATTGAAGTACGCATTAAAAAAAGTGCAAAGTGACTTTTTTACCTATTCAGAAAGGCTTGTAATGTAAGATGTAAATTCAATTGTTATGTTATGTTTTGATATTTTAGGTTTTTTGTTTTGTTTTGTTTTATTTTGTTTTGTTTTGTTTTGTTTTGTTTTGTTTTGTTTTGTTTTGTTTTGTTTTGTTTTGTTTTGTTTTGTTTTGTTTTGTTTTGTTTTGTTGATTTGTGTTAAATGCCATGTTACATAATGTTACATCATGTTATGTTATGTTATGTTATGTTATGTTATGTTATGTTATGTTATGTTATGTTATGTTATGTTATTTACATTTACATTTACATTTAGTCATTTAGCAGACGCTTTTATCCAAAGCGACTTACAATAGTCGAGGAGACAATGAAGCGGTAAATAGCCGATACAACAATAGGTGAACAAGTGCTACAACAATGCTACCGAGTTACACAGAGAGTGAAGTTACAAAAGAATTTAAAAAAAAAAAAAAAAAGTGAGTTAGTGAGTTAGGTGTAGCCGGAAAAGATGAGTTTTTAGGAGTTTTTTAAAGATAGAGACCGAGTCTGACAAGCGTGAAGCCAGAGGCAGATCGTTCCACCATCGAGGAACTGAAGCAGAGAACGTTCGAGAGAGAGATTTCTTACACTTTTGAGCTGGTACCACAAGTCTCAGCTCATTTGCGGAGCGCAGAGATCTGAGTTGATGTTATTATGATGTTATGTTACGTAACATTACGTTACGGTTATGTTATGTTATGTTATGTTATGTTATGTTATGTTATGTTATGTTATGTTATGTTATGTTATTTAATATGCTGTTTTATTTATTTAATATGCTGTTTAATACATGCTTATTATTTTCTATTTATTTTTATACTTTATTTGTTTATTTTTATCCGATATTGAGAGAGAGAGAGAGAGAAAGAGAGAGAGAGAGAGAGAGAGAGAGAGAGAGAGA
Source organism: Triplophysa yarkandensis (assembly GCA_033220385.1). Classification (NCBI taxonomy): domain Eukaryota; kingdom Metazoa; phylum Chordata; class Actinopteri; order Cypriniformes; family Nemacheilidae; genus Triplophysa; species Triplophysa yarkandensis. Next base: position 117,079 of record JAWHQN010000172.1, on the reverse strand, counting down.
GAGAGAGAGAGAGAGAGAGAGAGAGAGAGAGAGAGATTTAAGATGCATTAAAGTTACTTTTATACCCATTCAGATTTAAAGTATCAGATAACCCATGGAAAATAAACATCCATTAAAAGTTAAAAATATACAGTGATGACTGACAAATGAAGATGTCATCCATCTGTGATTTATCATTATAATGTCTATTTACATAAAGTTTTCGAAATGAAAATGACTATTTTTCCACAAAACATCTTTGATTCTCCAGCTCATAACAACTAAAAATACATCACATGGTTCCAGTATATCTTTATTCTGAAGCACCAGATGTGACATGTTATAAAGTAAAAACACTACAGCTGTTAGGCTTCATCGAGTGCAGTCGTCTGTAGACAGACAAGACGAGTTATTATCTTGGGAAAGTGGCAAATTTAGAAATCTGCGATCGGTGCTCGTATACTTTTCTGCTGTTCGACTGTATAACCCTCTGTACCCGTGTTTACATGATAATGAGGATCCACGTATGATCTATCATCATGTAAGTCATCGTGTTATTCCGTGCAGTCATTCCCTCAAGAAATGTATGATATCAAACCATTTGTCCAGGCTCTCGCCCACAGTGACCGATCATTTCTGGATGTGACGAGCATTTAGATGAATGTGATTTTCTACTTTGGTGATATGTCACCCGTTCTAACAGAGTCACGGTTATAATTGTGCTCCGGGGAATGTAATGGATCAGCGGGACCCTTGATACTGTATGTGCCCTGCATATAGAACCAACGGCAGGCATTGACAAACCTATAGAAGTATTGAACAAAAAATACAGAAATATGTATTAATGCAATTGTAGTCTTCACTGTATAAGGTCACTGGCATTACAATTATTCTGAGGTCACAGATGTGAACAATTTAAAAAGCATTACAGTAAAACTGTTATGTAACCTTCATCGATTTTGATTTAACAAACATTTTTCAACAGATGGATTTCTAGTAGTATAACCAGGTCATATAACTGGTAAAAATATATTTATACATATAATATATATTAAATAGTTTTATTATAATATATTAATAATTGCTTAATTTTGTATTTAATCTTTTGTTTTATATTTTATTTTATTGTATTTTTTGTTTCAATTTTGCTTATTGTTTTCCATTTATCTTAATTTAACGGGAAGTCTACTAATTCTTATAAATTTATATTTTTTAATTTACACATTTCAGTAAAATTAGCTTTCATGCCATTGACGTGGGGTTAAACGAGGCCTTTCGGTATTTCTTTCATCTCATAACTATGCACTTTTGTATGATTCACGTTGTATGAATTTATGCTTTTAAAACAGTTACAAAGATCCGGTTATTATTTAAAGGAGGGGTATCACCCTGTTTTATGCATTATATGTTCTTTAGACTGTAAACATGTTGAATTACCATGCTCAACGTGGTCCAATTGTTAAAAAAAACTGTTAGACGCATGATGAGGTATTTCTGTCCCCATACACTTCTCCCATACAGCCAAAGGCTTCGGAAAATTATTATAACCTATCACCGTCATAAGATCACAAGTTATTTATTGACCATTCACCTGTAAAATCCAGACCACGCACCAATCAGAAAGCGTGTAAGAGAACGAGAAGCTAACTTGAAAAGATTGTCAAAGTTCGTTTGAGGAAGCTCAGCTTTCTCCTTAAATATTAGTAGGCTTTATCAGTCTAAATGTTAGGAAACCGAATACTTTTCTGAGATATAACGTGATTCTGCACTACAGGTACTCAAGATACCACAAGAGTGTCAGAAACTGGTGTGACACTTCTCTTTCAAGAAAAACATATTTTTAAAAGATGTTTCCTCTGATTTTTCTGCAAAGCACATCATGTTGTATCAAAACAGTTCCTAAGGTTCGTCGGCTCTTGACCCTTGATGCGGCACAAGTATTCCATTGCCACAATTCCGTTGGCACTGATGCATTTGTGCCATCTCATAGAACCTCAAGAGGTAGAGAAGAGTAGCTCAGCGTCCCTGCTTTTAAATCACAGTCATCGATGTTATACAGGTGAGAAGAATAGCTTTGAACACTAAGCTTGTCTTGGAGGTGTTCGGGCGCACACCCTAAATCCCACCATTAAAGTCCAGTGGAAAAAGGTAACCATGATTCACGCCAAAGTCAATAGCGTCAACCGGCGGCATTCCTCACCGCTGGCAGTCTGTTGTCAGCGGCGCTGATTAATTATGCTTATTTTAATTAGCTTTCCTGCCACAAAGCTAATTGCATGTGGATTGTTCGAGGAAAATACCCCGCGCCCCGGGCGAAGCGTGAAGACGACCACGGCGTTTATATCAAATCTGATTTAAGTAATAAGCTCTTTCAAAAGGCCACCCGGCCATCAACGCCAGCTAAATGCCGCCTGACCTTTTTAAAAGCATCGCGACGTCCCAATAAACCACGCGTTAGCTCCGTCCGCCATGAACGATGTTTTACCTCCCTGTGTACGGCCTGTTTCTGTTGCTATGAATTCAAATGAGCTAGATTTTGCTTTATTGTGAGAAGAAAGCCGTATCAGATCAGAGGATTCGTACAGCTTCAATATTTGCGAGCATCTTTACAACAGCCTTGATGGCAGACGTATGGCTTGACTTTTTTCTGTAATAGCGGACACATGAGCAAGATGGATTCCACACACTTCAGGCACTTTCTGACACTTCTGACGCTTTATACTTTTTAGTGTACAGCATGCACAAATATTAACTCTGGGACCTACTTACATAAAGGAATAGGACCTGATAAATAAAACGTTTTTTCCTAAACCCTGGGTTCAAAATGTTGATTCTTGTCGTTTCACAATACCCTTGTCAAATCTTTTGTCTTTTTGTCTGGGGTTTTCGTGAAACAATTTATCCGTTAAAAAAGGAACTATTACTGCTTTGAAAATAATTAAATGTACTGGTCAAATTTTGTAAAAGTAAAAAAGTAAATCTGAATATCTCAAATATTTCTTAAAGAATTCTTCAAAAATTATAATGTGTATATTTGCTAAATAAATATATTTTTTCATAATAAAATCATTTCAAATATTTGTAGATTTGGATAAATGAACTTTTGGATTTGTTTAAAAAATATTTTATTACCTGTTTAATTGTTTGACATTTACTAAGGCACAATACTTATTTTAACATCCTATATGTTTATGTTTTTTGTGTTCATCACACACAAAACATAAATATAAGAAGAAAGGATTGTAAACAAACACAGAGAAGGCTATAAGATGAATGTATAGAGGATAGTGTATATTATTTGATCTTAGACGAACCTGATGTTCATATTAGATCGCATGAGCACAGTTTATGATATTCTTGCAATATAAAAACTTCTTATGAGATTTCCTTCTTCATTTTTTCCAAACCCGAGAAAGATGGAAACTTAAACTTAAGTCTTGCGTATCTCCGTTTAATCTCATTGTTGTGTGTGAGGAGCTTCTGAAATATTAAAGAAATCTCATCTGTGATTTCTTTCCTACGGGTGGACGCCTTAAAGAGGATTTACAGAATTTGCCTTATACGTTCTACCCGAGGCATGCTTTAAAATTATACAGCTCTACGAACACAATGGCTATCATTTGCACCGCTGCTGAACAATTCTGTAAACCAGCTGTGGGTGTCAGCGTCGCCTTCGGGCCTTCATCCGAAGGCGGACGGAGTAAATGAAAGCGATCTGTGTTGATTAAGGCTGAAGTGAGGACAGAAGAAAGCAGAGAAGTGAAGGTCACTCCCTTTATCTATAATCACATCACAGCGAAGCGCTACTAAAGGATCAGCGTTTCATAATTACTCATTATTCACGGCTCGGTCACAGAGAGATACACATGATGTACTAGTTCCTTCAGCTTCCAAATGGCATACGGGCTATGTTTGGTTTTAAAAATGACATGAATGTTAATACTGCTGTTCAGACGGGTAATTATGTGGATGAAACCGCGTCTGTTTTTGTTGGACATTAAAACACGGAGGATTAAAATGATGCAATTAAGGGTTTCGAGCGCTGAAGGTCTAAACATGTTTCTCATGTCTGGTTTTTGATGGCTCCTGGTTTCAGAATGGATTCTGCGGTTTTACGGGATCAATATTCAATCTGACTTATTACAGATTAATCTTTGAATATCCCAGGCTCATTAAAACTTTGACACTTGCCATGTTTAGAATGAGATGGCGGTGTATTCTTTATAAACTGCCCACAGTTTTTTAATAATATGTGACAGTAAGTCAGTAAACTGGCGTCATTATTTTGTGTATGCTTCCCACATCTCAAAGATGTCTATTTGCTGTCTGCATTTGTGTTTAGTTATCTTCAATCTGTTTGTGTGACAGATAAATCCATTTTTGTCTGTATGGTTCCACAAAGAAACTTTAATATCTATAAAACCTTTCACAGGATGTTTAAAATAAACTTTAATAGAGGTCCTTTAAAGCGATGCCATAGTACAACTTTTCATGAATTGTTCTTTAGATTTAATTGTTTTTTTTTCACAATAAACGAACCTTTTGTCGGATAGAAAGGTTCTTTAGATGGATGAAAATTCTCTCTTTATTTTAATTACTCTCGTATTTTAAACTTGTTTTTTTTTTCTGCGGAACAAAAATATTTTTAAGAATGTTTGTAATTAGAAACTGTTGGTCCATCTTAACCAACGGTTAGAAAACATTCTTCAAAATATATTTTTATGTTCTGCGGAAGACGTAGGTATGTGAATGAAGTCATAATTTGGGTCAGTTTTTGGTCAGTTCTGGGTCAGTTGTAGGTCAGTTGTGGATCAGTTGTGGGTGAGTTTTGGGTCAGTTGTGGGTGAGTTTTGGGTCAGTTGTGGGTAGATTTCGGGTCAGTTGTGGGTCAGATTTGGATCAATTGTGGGTCAGTTTCGGGTCAGCTGTGAGACAGCGGTGGGTCACTTTAGATAAGCTGTAGGTCAGTTTTGGATCAGTTGTGGGTGAGTTTTGGGTCAGTTGTGGGTCATTTTGGATAAGCTGTAGGTCAGTTTTTGGTTAAGTTATGGGTCAGTTATGGGTCAGTTTGGGTCAGTTTAGGAGCAGTTGTGGGTCAGTTTGGTCAGCTGTGGGTTGTTTGGGTGTCAGCTGTGGGTCAATTGTGGGTCAGTTTTGCATCAGTTGTGGGTAATTTTTGGGTCAGTTTTTTCAGTTTCGGGTCAGCTGTGGGACAGTTGTTGTCAGCTGTCGTCAGTTGTGGGTCAATTGTTGTCAGCTGGGGTGAGTTGGGGGTCAGTTGTGGGTCAGTATTAGGTCAATTTTGGGTCAGTGCTAAGTCAGTTGTAGGTCAGTTATAGATCAGTTTTGGGTAGGTTTTGGTAAGGTTTTGGTTTAATCGTGTGTCTGTTTTGGGTCAGTTGTGGGTCAGTTTAGGAACAGTTGTGGGTCAGTTACGGTCAGTTGTGGTCTGGTGGTTAGATATTTGGACTTGTAAGCAGAGGGTTATAGGTTCGATGCCCAGTGCCAGCGGACAATGACTGAAGTGCCCTTGAGCAAGACACCCTGCCCCTGTTTGCTCTGCAGCCATAGCTGTCCACTGTACACTAGAGACTGTCATATCAAAGAGTTTTTCCTAGACTCATGAATATAATGACAGATTTGAGAGGATGGGTAAATGAGAGCAAGTGTGCAGTGAGTGCAATAGTCAATGCCATGAATGATAGTAATAAATATACATTTCACAACAGGATTTTATAAAAAGAACATTTGGCTGCTGTCAAAAACAACATGAGTGTCTTTTTATATATTTCCTTGAGGACCACCTTCATGTTGTATTCATTGTAACAGGCATTTATAATATATCAGTTCATTAAACATCTGCTTATCTCGCTTCAAAGAGAAGTGTCATTTGAATGAGCTTTTTCGTGTAAGTCGTGAAAACCACATGTACTTACCATGTTTTCTCATAACATCGCTGTATTTGTTAGACTTCAACAACAAAAAATCTCGCTTTACCCCCGAAAACGTATTTATCCTTTCATGAATCTGGGTTCTTACAATCGGGGTGTCTAGAGTGCTAAAATAGATAACAGTCAAATCCATCATGGGAAAGTCAGCCCCATATCTCATATGAAGTTTTCCTGCGGCGCACACGCTTCATTACAATGCCTCATGAAGCTGTCTCCAAAAGTGTTTTGAGAGAACGCAGCTCATTCAAATGACGCTCATCTGAAATTCAATCGGCCTGTGTCAAAGAAGCCACATCCCGAGATGCTCCGGATTTCCTCCTGTTTGAAAGAATCCCCTCTTCCTCAAGCTGTTTTGAGTTTTAAAGATGTAAAACGGAGATTAACTCAAGATTGGAATTTATTTTTTAATGTTAAGCAAAGGACATTCCATGTTCTTTTTCCCATGATCGGCGTTGCCTTTTTGGAGTAAGACAACCAGCTGAGATACAGGTGACAGATGTGGAGGAACAAAAAAAGTTAAGTCTTCTTCCTCTCAGACGTTTCTTTGGCACTGGTCATTATTGGTGAAAGACTGTCTCGGTTCAGGGCGCCGACTTTATTGGAATTGCTCGTAAGTGTCACTACGTCACACTTGTCCCTTGGGGTGTATTACTCCATGTTGAAATAAGTACTGGGTGATAAAAGGAAATGCTCTGAAAGATGTATTGGTGCCAGATGGAGCTCACAAAGGACATCATGGTTCTTTTGATAATATATTGGCTGATGAAATTGACATAGAGCTGTTCTTTGATTAGAGAATGTTGGCTTCTGGAAGATGCAAAGTTGTCATTTTGATTTAATTAGGTTTGAAGATGAAAACTCTGTAATGTAAATTGAACAATTTAGGACTGATTGTGATCTGTTTAATCAGTGTTGAAAAGCCAAAGCAAGTAAACGGATGCCAGTTGTCAACATTCTTCAAAATACCTTCTTTTGTGTTCTGCAGAAAAAAGGGCAACAGATTTTAAATGACACAAGATTGAAAATTGATTAAATATTGTTTTAAATAAAATAAAATTATCATCCAGACTTGGTTGGTGTACCAAGTGTTCATGCCAGGCTTTAGCAATATTTTATTGTAATTTTTCATGAATTTTATTGTAAATTGATTATGGTGTATTGTAAATTGTCATCAAAATAATAAATATTGCCAATTTATTCAATTAAATAATAATGATAAAGGAAAAGAGGGACGGTAACAAGCACAGAGAGTCAAATAAATGAAATCAAATGTAAATGTTTTTTTATGTAATCTTTTTTGCTGAACTTTTTAAAGAGATAAATGCAGTGCTCAAATTAAGGGGGGGGCTCTGGGGACCCCCCTTAAGCCACTAGGGACCCCTATTACAAGTAAAAAAAATTGATTTATGGGGGTCCCCAAAATATTTTTATTATTTAGTCAACCCCCTTCCAACAGGGACCCCCATAAGACTCAATTTGAGTGCTGAATAAACGAATATTAAGGGGATTCTGTATTTGGCAGGATCTGTATCTGTCCCTTGTGTTCTGTAAATGGGAAAGTCTCTGGACTGTTATAAAACTGTATTTAGTTTCGGCTCTGACAGGATGAAGCACACAAATGAGGAGATTCACGGCCCACCTGATGCTCAGGAGAATGACAGTAGAAGCCCTGCAGGGTCTCTTGTTAATTATCAGACCTGTTCATGATTGACACCTGCCTCCCACCCCTCAATTATTACATCACTAGTAGTTTTTAACAGCCTGAGTAAACCACACGACAGCGGGAACCTCCGATCCGATCTGTTTGCACAACATTGTGGCTCTTCGGAGGCTATATCTGTTTTTACCCAATTATTTATGAATATGTGCTTTCTGAAATCCTTTGTGTGTCTTTAATGCGATAAGGGCCATCTGGTGATGGATGCAGTCTGGCGTATGGTTTTCTTATCATCGTGATCGATGCAGAATGCAATTTGTGTTGGGTCATAAGTTAATTGGTGGCAATTTGCTGGTTTATGTATCGTCAGATTAGACTTTCTTAGGGCCTTATCATAGTGTATCATGCTCATTTTTTCATTCCACAATCTACAATGTGCGTTTTAAAATTTTGTTATATTATATTATATTATATTATATTAATACATTTAGAAATAACAAACTATACAAAAAAATTAAATTAAATGTTTTTGGGGCATAATGGGAGCATAGAGACTATTAAATACATTTAAAACTGTTTGTAAATTATTAAAGTAAATATTTAATTTACTTTAATAACAGGTCGTTTGCGATTTGGTGCCAATTTGCAGATTTGTATTTCATTGGATAAAAGTCTCTTAGTGCACTCAGTGTATAATGCTAATTTTTTTAATATTTTTCTATAGTGTATATTTTTATTGCAAACCTGTTAAATTATTTTTAAAAATCATAATTAACATTTTATTATTTTTAATTGTACACATTAAAAAAAATTTATTTGAAAGAATGTATTAATAATTATACATATTTCTTTAATTTCTGTACATTATAAGGAAAAAAATAAACAAATTTTAAAAAAAATAATAAACTGCTGATGTGTGTTTCATCAGCGCCATCTCACCACTGTCATATATCTGTGTGTATTACTCTTTATTCTCTATTCCATTTATCTGTTTTTTAATATCCCCGGATTACTATAATACATGGATATGGACTGTACCACAAGTTCATAACTTTCAGTTGGTGATTAAAAACCTCCTTACGGTTTACCCGTTAAAATCTATATCTCGCTCCTCGATCTCGTGCTTCCGAACTGAGGTTGCTAATATTGAAGTTGGAGATCACAGGTTTGCGGCTGCCCCTGTGACCTCTTCCGACTGGGGCGTCTGCAGGTCAATGGAGCGTTTCGTGGCCGTCTCACGCTCTATTGGGCCCCACCACTGAACAAGGCTCCGGGCCAGATCTGCGTCACCATGGGGCTGCACTCTCGACCCGCCGGACCGAGGGTCAGCACTGCGGGTCATTCAGCATCTATATCTCGCTTTGAGTCTAAAGACTTTTAAGATGCACTTGCCATAAGCACTACTCTGAAATGTGCATTTGATTGACACAAGACATAAGCACATGGTCACAAAAAACAAGAAAATACAGTATTTACCCTAGTTTAACGCTTATCAAATGTCATACTGAATAGAGCTACATAATCCACCCAATCTTCGTACTCGACTGAATTCAAAATTTGTTTACAGAACATGTCGATGTTCTAGTATGACCGCGGACGTGCCGTTCTTTATCTGGGGATTCTTTGAAATAGTGTAAAATGCGAGGACAAAACAGGACTCGTGTTGCAGCAGCCTCTGCATAGACCAGTGATGCTGCATTCTGTTGCCATGGCAACCCAACTTACTAGACCACATGCGATGAGGATTAATGGCTCAAAAAAATCTCAATCGAACTGATGAAACAATCTGCAGGCAATTTCGACCCACGACGACTTGCTTTCAACGGTTTGCTTTTTTAACCAAAGCCTTTTAACTCTCAGATCCAATAGGTCAGGAGCCGTGTGTATAGGCCAATGAGTTTGATCCTCTTATAACTACCGATAGAGAAAAAGCGTATATTGAAGAATTCAATTTGTACAAAAACATCTGACAAATTGAATAAATGTAAACGTTCAGTATGTATTAAAAATCCCTGATATACTATATACTATACTTTTTTATACTAAGACTCTAATGTTGTTTCCTTTAGTATGGCACAGTTGCTAAGTGGCATCTTGTTTACAAAAAGACATTATTGTGATTGTCATTCATTGTAACTGTTATAAGATAGACAAGAGTGCATTACTAATATGTGATACTCTGACTCCTAGTGGCTGAGATCATCAAGACTTTGAATCCAAGCAGCTTGATTATAGAAGAGACTGTTATGTAAGTAACTTAATTTAAAAAACTCTTTAAAGATTGGAGCTTTAAATGTGCATCAGGCATTAAGTTTAAACAAGTAAAACAATGTTCCTGCTTTTCTTTCTTTGCTTTATTAACTATACAATTTCATGTGTGGCCAAAAACACTGTGAATAATTGTATAAGGAAATTATTATTATTATTATTATTACTAGTTATAAATGATGTATTAGTAAGTATATATAAATTAAAATGTTCATGCATTACATTTATTTGATCAATATTTTTCACTTTATTTCATTTCTTAACGCATTTTATTAATTGTAATTTTTTACATTTGAATCTCTTTCAATATCATTACTTTATCATATTTTATATTATTGTATTTTCTAGAATATTTTATTTTGAGTTTTGTTTACACAATGGCTTTTGCCCGGACAGACATTATCAAAATAATACATTATATGCATATAAATATAACTACACAATTGTATAAAAGTTTATAAATCATTTTAAATATTTATATAAAAAAAATTACAAAATATTTTATATATATTCACGTGTTTGTGTTTATAACTAAGTAGAGAAAATGTACAATATTTGGAGAAATATTGTGTAATCACAGACTTTTATTCTGCACGTGATTCAATGTGATTTATCATTTTGACAGCCCTTATAAAAAAATTATGTAATTTCTGGGCATATATATGTAAATTCACGTTTATTACTCATTGACAAAATGCCCTCTGGTCTATAAATTGTATGGATGAAAGCGTCTGTTAAATGAAGAAATGTAATGTGTCGATCACACCGGCCCTATTTGAGATGGAGAGCGTTCCTGTTCCAGACTCATATGTGCTTGCAATTTCTTTGCAAGATAGTTTCAAATTGCCCCAGTTTGGGTAAACACGTGACCGTGCCAAAACACAGCAACAAGTTCTGTGATTCTCCCTGCTATCAAGAAAAACATGTTCACTGTGCTCGCAGAACAGATGCCCTCATCAGTGCTAAACAGTAGACTGCCCCCTGGGTGCGAGGGTGAAGACAGAAACAGATCAAGGATTCGCACTGTTCCACACAGTAACATAGAACATGACAATGCCAACTACCCCTGGTTACCAATCCTTTATGATCCCTCAAGCATAATGCAATGAAGCGCATGCATCTCAATACCCATAACCCACCTCTCTGCAATGCATTCCCAGCCTAAACGATACCGCTGGGTGGCATTTTCCTGGCAGCATGCCCGCCTTCGAGTATTTGATATGCATGCCTACAGACCTCGGCACCGCTGATAGGGTATTTTACCCGCTATGATTTACTGTCCAGGCCGGATTTCGCAGTGATTTGTAATGGCATATACATTAGAAGTGGATTTATCAAAGTACACTGCATGCTGGGAAAACTACAGACATTTAAGAGCACTGAAGTGCAAGAAAACCCTCTCGCCCATCCAAGATTTTTGTTGTTTAACATAATTGGACAAAATAATATAATTAAGGTAATTAAACATCGATATCTCCAGAACTGTTTGAACCTAAAATTACATTTGACCACAAGAAAATATTAATATATTTATAATTAAAAAATTTAATTCCTCATATTTTCTAAAACTATTTTATCACTTACCATGTTAAGTGCTTCAATAAAGGTTCAATTCCACCTAACAATTCTTTAAAATAATTTTTTTAAGGGAAATTTGTTTGTGGGACTTTAATAGATATATTGAAGAAATATTAATAGATATATTGAAGATATATTATATGATTTTGTTTTCAAGTTCACTAAAAGTAAATCTATCAATCCTATTTGGACAAAACTTAATTGAAACGATGATAATTTAAAAAATATTTAATATGGCAAAGTAAATATAGAAAAATAAACAGTTCCCTTTCTGTCGGTCTCTCGACGTTGTGTCGAAGAACGACAGTATGGGGTTCGCTCTTGAGAACCAATCGACTCTGACTTTGTTTAAAAGGCCAATGAAATTTGGCGAATGAAATTTGCATGCCATGCCCCGCCCCGGACATCCGGGTATAAAAGGGGAGACGGCGTGCTCATTCATTACCTTTTGTTCTTCGGAACCTGGCGGATGACTTCGAGTCTGAAGCAAGAATCGACTTCTGGCGATCATCTTCCTGCTGGTGTCACGACGCGGTTTGCAGCGGATTGTCCAACTTCGACTCCCCTGAGCGTCCAGCAGAAGACAGAGAGTGTCTTCTCTTTCTTAAAAGAGCAATTTCTAAACAGCGTGTTGCCTCATGGCGCATAGCTGTTCCCTTGGTTGCGGCAAGCTTGTCCTAGATGGGGATACCCATGAGGTCTGCCTCGTGTGTTTGGGTCTCCAACACGCTGAGGCGGCATTTATGGGACCGACCTGCCCGTATTGCGAGCAGATGTCGATCAAGACGTTGCGGTCACGGGTGGCGTCTTTCCTTGGAGAGCAAGCCACCATTTCGTCAGCTCCCTGTGGATCGTTGGCTGCGGCTACGGCACGGTCGGCGGTCTCGGGGAGCGGCGTCCGTGATTACGAGGGCTCTATGGATGTCACCCCGTCAGCCTCTGGCTCGCGGAGCATCTATACCTCGGCACGCTCGTCTACCCCATCAGTGAGAGACGGTACACCGTCTCTCGCTTCCCTCCGGGATGAGGACGAGCTGTCTGTCGCAGCATCGGAGGGTGACCTGCTAGCCTCGGATTCGGAGGACGTCCTGGAGCTTCCGCCTCCGGCGGGTAAGTCCCGAGATGATCCGGATCCTGAGATGGCGGCCATGCTTTCCCGGGCCGCCGCGAGCATTGGGCTTCAGTGTACGGCCCCGCCGTCACCCCAACGTTCGCGGCTGGACGCATGGTACCTGGGATCCGAGCGGGGTTCAAAGCCACGCCCGATCCCGGTGCCATTCTTGCCGGAAGTGCACGAAGAGATCACGAAGTCGTGGAATGCGCGGTTCTCGACGCGTACACGGCAGACGGGCTCTTCCACCCTCACTTCCCTCGATGGGGGGGCAGCAAGGGGTTGCGTTGACATACCCCAGGTGGAGCGGGCTGTTGCGGTGCACTTGTGCCCTCAGACCGCTTCTACCTGGAGGGGTCAGCCGAAACTCCATCCAAGGCGTGTAAGATCTCTTCGACCCTCGGGTCGAGAGCTTACGCGGCCACTGGACAGGCTGCTTCCTCGCTCCATGCCATGGCCATCCTGCAGGTCCACCAGGCCAGGGCTCTTAAGGAGCTAGACGAGGGAAGTTCTGACCCCGCAGTTCTGCAGGAGCTGCGCACTGCGACTGACCTGGCCCTTCGGGCCACTAAGGTTACGGCGCGTGCCCTGGGTCGGACGATGTCCACTTTGGTGGTCCAAGAGAGACATCTCTGGCTGAACCTTGCGCAAATGCGTGAGGCCGAGAAAGCCCGCTTTCTCGATGCCCCCATTGCGCAGGGTGGGTTGTTTGGAGACACGGTGGAGAGCTTCTCTCAGCAGTTTTCCGCCGTGCAGAAGCAGACGGAGGCTATCAAGCATATCCTCCCTCGCCGCAGCCAGGCCGCCCCCGTGCCGTCTTGGCTCCGTGCATTGTCTGCTCCCAAACGGCCTCGCCCCTCCCAACCGACCACTCCGGTTGTATCTCCCCCTGAGGCGGCGACCCGGAGATCGGCGACCCGGAGGAGAGCGACTCCTCCCAGTCAGCAACCACCCCGCAGGAAGCGCGGGAAGCGGACCTGACGGGAGGCAACCAGCGGAGGAGACACCACCATGCCCGGCCCAGGACATTCGATCTCCAAAGTGGCCGGTGCGGGACGGTCCTGCCACGTCCCAACTCGGGCCGGGCCCGTTTCAGGGCCTGGCGCCCACTTCCTCTCAAAAATGGCTGTTTCCTCCTCTGGTCTTAAAACTCAACCATTATCACTCTCCGAGCGACGGTGTACGGTTGCAAGACGTTTCGTTAATCCGACCCGACGTTGCGTCAACCCGACCCAACAGTGCGTCACGACTAGACGTTGCGTCACATCGGCGGAATTGCAGTCAGACACTCTCTCAAATAGACGGTGTGCTACACTGCGAATCCCACAGGCAGGTAAGTACTCGGGACAGCAAGCCCCTAGGGGATCCGTCCCCAGGCAGAGCGACTGTCCTGAGAGCCACAGAACCCCCCTCCATGGAGATGGTGAAGGAGATCGTTCCTCTGGTCCCGCTGGCCCAACGACTGCACGCATGGTCCATGCTAGGCAGACCGGGGCGGTGGCTAGACCGAACGATCCATCTCGGCTATGCGATCCAGTTCGCCAGACACCCTCCCAAATTTCGGGGAATCCTTCATACCTCGGTACGAGGGAAGGATTCCGCCGTTCTTCGGGCAGAGGTGGCGACTCTTTTGGCAAAAGAAGCGATCGAACCCGTTCCCATGGCCGAGATGTTGTCGGGCTTCTACAGCCCGTACTTCATTGTCCCCAAGAGAGGTGGAGGGCTGCGCCCAATTCTGGACCTGCGTTCACTGAACAGGTGTCTATACAGACTTCCGTTCAGAATGCTAACACAGAAGCGCATCCTCGAGTCTGTCAGACACGAGGATTGGTTCGTGGCGATCGACCTGAAGGACGCGTACTTTCACGTCTCGATACTTCCTCGGCACAGACCGTTCCTACGGTTCGCCTTCGAAGGTCGTGCGTACCAGTACAAAGTCCTGCCCTTCGGGCTGTCCCTATCTCCCCGCGTCTTCACGAAAGTCGCGGAAGCCGCACTATCCCCCCTCAGAGAGCGGGGCGTGCGTGTACTAAACTATCTCGACGACTGGCTTATCTTGGCTCACTCGCGAGATTTAGTATGTACACACAGGGACATGGTGCTTCAGCACCTAAACCGATTGGGTTTACAGGTCAACCGGGAGAAGAGCAAGCTCGCCCCAGTGCAGAGCATCTCTTATCTCGGTATGGAACTAGACTCTGTCACCATGTTTGCACGACTCACGGAGGAGCGTGCTCAAGCCTTGCTGCGAAGCCTGAGCAAGCTCAGGCGTCCAGTGGTCTCCCTGAAATATTTTCAGAGGCTCCTGGGGCATATGGCATCCACGACTGGGGTTATCCCACTCGGGTTGATGCACATGCGACCACTTCAGCATTGGCTTCAGAGTCGGGTTCCGAGGAGCGCGTGGCGCACAGGCACCAGGCGGATTGCCATCACGCCTCAGTGTCGGAGCACCCTGGCCCCATGGTCCTCTGGGACCTTTTTACGAGCGGGAGTACCCCTCGGACAGGTTTCGAGGCGCGTTGTGGTGACAACGGACGCCTCCCTGTTGGGCTGGGGAGCAGTGTGCAACGGGCATACAGCTTCGGGTCGATGGACGGGTCCCCGACTGTACTGGCACATCAATTGCCTGGAGTTGTTAGCGGTCATGCTCGCCCTCAGGAGGTTTTTACCTCTAGTGAGAGGCAAGCATGTGCTGATCCGCTCCGACAGCAGGGCCGCGATAGCGTACATCAACCGCCAAGGCGGGATGCGCTCGCGCCGCTTGTCACAACTTGCCCGACGCCTCCTCCTCTGGAGTCAGCAGAGAATAGGATCTCGGCAAGCCGTATTTCTCCCAGGCTACCTGAACCAGACAGCCGACGCGCTCTCTCGTCAGACGCCGCCTCGAGGAGAATGGCGACTCCATCCTGGGACGATCCGGCTGATATGGGAACTGTTTGGTCAGGCACAGGTGGACCTGTTTGCCTCACCAGACAACACCCATTGCCCCCTGTGGTACTCCTTGACCGAGGGTTCCCTCGGCACGGATGCCCTAGCGCACAGCTGGCCCCGGGACAAGTGGAAGTACGCCTTCCCCCCAGTGAGCCTTCTTGCACAGGTCCTGTGCAAGGTCAGGGTCGAGGAACACCAGGTCCTGTTAATTGCGCCATACTGGCCCAACCAGGCTTGGTTCGCAGAGCTAATACCTCTAGCGATAGCTCCCCCCTGGCCCATTCCCCTGCGGAAGGACCTTCTGTCCCAGGGGAAGGGTACGGTATGGCACCCGCGACCAGACCTCTGGAATCTCCATGTCTGGTCCCTGGACGGGACGAGGAGATCCTGAACGAATTGCCTCCGGTGGTGGCGGACAATTGTTCAGGCGAGGGCACCAACCACGAGGCGTGTGTACGCTGCAAAGTGGCGCATCTTCTCGTCCTGGTGCTCCTCACACAGTGAAGAGCCCGGAGTATGTGTGATCAGTGCAGTGCTGCCGCACACCATGAGCTGGTGGAAGGTAAGTATCTCGGACAGCATAGCTTGGTCACCAAGTTCCTCAGGGGCACGAGGCGGGTTAATCCCCCGCATCCACGCCCTATACCCTCTTGGGATCTCGACGTGGTCCTAACGGGCCTTTCCGAGACCCCTGTCGAGCCCCTAGTAGAGTCTGACCTTCCTCGTCTCACGAGGAAGACAGCACTCCTAGTAGCGCTCGCTTCTATCAAGAGGGTAGGGGACCTACAAGCATTCTCCATGTCCAACGAGTGCCTACAGTTCGGGCCGAATAACTCTCACGTTATCCTGAGACCCCGACCCGGCTACGTGCCCAAAGTTCCTACCACCCCCCTTCGGGATCAGGTAGTGAACCTGCAGGCGCTCCCCACAGGGGAGGAAGACCCAACTCCTTCAGTGCTGTGTCCGGTACGAGCGTTACGCTTCTACCTGGAACGCACGCAGAGCTTCAGGAGCTCTGAGCAGCTTTTTGTCTGTTATGGAGGTCAGCAAAGAGGGAGAGCTGTCTCCAAACAGAGATTGGCACTGGATCGTGGATGCCATTCCATGGCTTACCGATGCCAGAACCTGCCATGCCCGCTCGCAGTGAGGGCTCACTCTACTAGGGGTGTAGCCTCCTCGTGGGCTTTGGCTCAGGGCGCCTCTCTGGCAGACATCTGCACAGCTGCGGGTTGGGCTACGTCCAACACCTTTGCAAGGTTTTATAACCTCAGGGTGGAACCAGTATCAGCTCGGGTTTTACGCAGGTAGAACTAGCCACTGGCCGGGCGTACGCCTGCGAAAGAGCCTTCTTCCCTTTTCAGGTGAGTTCAGTGCTCTAATCTACCTCTCTACTTCCCCTACAGGCGAGTATAGGTAACCTAATTCCATCACTCAGCACCTCCATGGTAACAGGCCGGGCGGAGCGGACCTTGTAACCAGGCTGAACATCGGAGTGAGCTGCCCCTTTTCAGGTGAGCCCCTTTCTTCAGCCAGTGCTCCGTACGTAGTGGCTCCCCCCCTCAGGGGTGGCCCCGTACGATGTAATTCCTTCACCAGAATTCCCCATTAGGTGAATGTGTGATCTCCCTCACGTGGTGCTCCCAAAATACAGGTAGCAATGCACACTAATTTTTCCATGAGTTCTGCCCTTATCAGGTGAGACCATTGGTACATCTCCACATGTTAACCTCCCTACGGTAGGATGTGGCCTCCGTAACGCACTCCCTCCTTGAAGGGGCCGCGTTTCCCAGTGCAGTTCACGGTCGGGCGGCTATCTCGCTGTAGAGATAGGAAGGCCGTCGCCCGTGGAGACCGGTGGTAAGTTACCTCTCACCTTTTTGTCAAAAAGCTCTGGGACGTGTTACCATTTCCCCACTGGAAGGTTACGCTCTCGCGTAGAAGCACAGACCGTTGGACCCGCTCGAGCCTGTCAGGGTCGCTCCGCTAGAGATCGTGACGCAGCACAGCGACGTGGCGTGTTACATAGGAACCCCATACTGTCGTTCTTCGACACAACGTCGAGAGACCGACAGAAAGGGAACGTCTAGGTTACTATTGTAACCCCGGTTCCCTGATGGAGGGAACGAGACGTTGTGTCCTTTCGTGCCACGTCGCTGTGCTACTCGCTGCAGCGATCGTGAGTCATCCTTACGTTCCTCAGCACAAAAGGTAATGAATGAGCACGCCGTCTCCCCTTTTATACCCGGATGTCCGGGGCGGGGCATGGCATGCAAATTTCATTCGCCAAATTTCATTGGCCTTTTAAACAAAGTCAGAGTCGATTGGTTCTCAAGAGCGAACCCCATACTGTCGTTCTTCGACACAACGTCTCGTTCCCTCCATCAGGGAACCGGGGTTACAATAGTAACCTAGACGTTATATATACTTAATAAAATCTTTTAAAAATATAAAACAGTATATAAATATAATATAAATATTTAGTGCAAAATTTCTCTAATATTAGGAATGTTCTTTTAAGTTTAAAAAGAAGTATTTTTTTAACAAATATAAAAAATAAGTATTTATTTAAAAAATATATGCTTGTAATATACACTATATTTTGATCAATTCTGAGAAAATCAGATTTTCTCAAATTATTTTACTAACACATGCACACAATTTAAAAAGTGTTTTTACTCACTATTTTAAATCTTTTAAATGTACTCATTTTTGTCAAGTGGAAATTGTTTCCCATAAAAACAGTAAAAAAGAGGAGATTTGATGCAAAATTGTAAAATGCATTTCTGGTATGTACTCGTCCCGTCCCATCCAAGTGATTTTATGTGGGACGTGGAGTGACGTCAGAGCTGTTAATGGGGTGGGCTTCCGAGAGCAATTTCCTCTATCTGCGTCAGGTCGCTGGGGAACGGCCTAATGGGAAATCGTCATGCAAATCCAATGTAATTAAAACGAGAATCACATGACTCCAACCCAGCACGTGTGTTGGTGTGTGTGCGTGTGTGGGTGTTAATTTACATCATTAGGAAGGCAAATTATCAGTAGCCAGAATGAACAGCTGATTATTTTAGGTCTGTGTTTGATAATGTGTCAGCGGGGTGGAAAAAGGAGAGCCGTTACAATTCCAGGACGTTTAGGCTGAACGCTGTTTTTGCAATCTTCTTGGCTCTTATTTTGGAGTCACTTAAAAAGGAATTATTTCATGCATTAATGATAGTTTGGATGGGTTATTATGCCGTTGGTTAGAAAGTCATGTTCGGAATTATCGTAATGGGCGGCGTAATGAGAGGGACAATCCCACAATTGGCTTTTATTGACATTACATAAACCAGGGGTAAGAAATCACTTTAATTTACCATAATAACATTTTAGATGCTTCAGATCTGTTTCCTACAGAGACTTTCTGTTGTGTATTAGAGCTTATAGGGACAAATAAACATGACACTTTCTCAGTTTCGTGTCGTGAATTTTAATGTAAGGAAGATAAATGAGTGTTGGGGAAGGAGTTTTTAATGTTTTTTATATTGTATTGTAGTTTTAATACAGTTCGGCTTTTAAAGACCTAGTCTTGTCTTTATTATCAATATTAATTAGAAAATATTTGCCAGTGGGCAAAAAAAAAGTCTAATATCTTTTTTTATAACATATCAGCTAAAGTAAAATTTTTTTAAGTCTTAGTTTTTTAATATCTTAACCAAAAGTTTTTTTTTTAAATGTTTAATTTTCTGATATCCAAGCAAAAGTAAATTTCAACCAATGAACCAATATTAATATTGACGATTGGCTCAGTAGTGGGCTTTTATGGGCCTATCTGCTCCAACAATCCCTTAGCAACCCCTATGAACCCCGTGGCAACCACAGGTACCAGAGCAAATCCTGTATTAGTTCTGTTTCATTGCCTTTCATCTTTTAAGGGTTGTGTTATCAGTGATAACAGTATGACAGCAACGAGTGGAAAGCACCCTAAAAATAACCCGGATCAGAGGTGCGTGCCGAGGTGCACATGCATTCGACCTCCTCACAAACTATGCGTCATGGGACGACTGTGTCCCCCAACATCCCTGCGCATGTCGACAGCTGCCGTTTCATATCCTGAATTCCACAATTCCTTCCAATGTTCGTGCGCGTCCCTGCTCGGTTGCATGCTCCGTGGTGATACATCATGGGACTGTGCATGGAAGGTTTAACCTGAGACATACTGTACATGCCTTTTTAATCTCAGCATGAAGATATGAGATGTTCACAGCATTGCTTTGTTTGAAGTGCAATGATCTTTTCCCGTAATAATGTTGTGTTTGGCTGAATGTTGGGTTTTAAATTCTGTCCTCTGAGCTTGGGAGAAGGATGGTGTCCGGCTGGACTATAAAACGCTGGATTATGTGTGGCACCTGACCGAGAGGTCACCCAAAGTGTTTGCCGACAAAGTCTCAATCTGAATAATAGGCCATGTGAACCTCTCTATTGATCAAATCATTCAAGCAAATGTGAGAGGAATGAGTTGTGTGCGGTGTGCACTTCTGTCCATTATTTGCCAAAAAGGTGGCGAGCGGCATTCTCGGGAGGCGTATCGCTGGGTTATTTTGGTTGACCATTCATGTGTGAGAGGTGAGGCATGAATCAAACATTGAAAATCCCTCTTCACCGTCTCTCTCTACCAGATCTCCTCTACTCAGTCTCCTGGTTCTCTCTTCAAAGGTAAGAAGAATCAACAGCCCGGATTAGAAATCAAAAACTCTTTAAAGTGGCAAACTCATAAGAGGGTCTTTTTGATTTAAGCAAAAGATGAGATGTTCACATCCAACTTTAGTCAATTTTGCTCATTTTGGCACGAGGCATTCAATCCAATAGAGAGTGATATATAGAGGTGAAACGACAGGGCGTCTTTGGGACGTCTGGAATGACATTCTGGATGGTGGCATTGGTTGTAAATGAACGATGTGTGAGATGCTGTCAGTGTTTCGCTTGAGCTGTCTGTCACAGCGAGGCAGGTGTGCTGTTTTACACGCATACATATTCTCCATAGACTAGCATTTTGAAATAAAACACACTTTTATGGGGGTTGTCGAGCAGTTGGTGAAGTCTCACGCCTTCTCTTGAAACTGGAAATGAATATTTTGGGTGTCTGTGCTACGAGAGTTGTGTTAATGTGACAATTAAAAACTTTATATAACTTAGGAGTTTAAATGTATAGGCAAAACTTCATGGAATGTCATTTTGAGAAAGCATAAAAACATACTTGAGTATTTAGAAATAAAAGTTTTTACAGTTTGCCAAATGATCTGGTTATGTAAGAGTCCGGGACCAGATGAATCAAACCAAAGAAGCTGATGTTTAATATTTAAGAGTGTTCATTTCGTGTCAGGTTTATTTGTCATTCAAAACTGTTTGATGAAACTAGATTTCTATTAAATGTCAAGTGAATTTATGACAGTAGATGTTTACGATGAATATTAAATATACAATATTATCTGATTTGACTTGTTATAAATTATATAAATTAATTTCTACATGATACAAATTTGAGAAGTAAATTCTATGAAAATTATTTCAGTAGTATTTATATTCATTTATTTACAATGAAGTATTACTTTTACCACTATAGCCCATTGTATAATGATGCAATTTTAAATATTTATATTTATATGAAGATCAATCCATAGCTTTTTCCAATAGTCAAACCACAAAAAAGAAAGTGTTTGTCATCTTCACATGTTGACCGCTTCATACGACACCTTTCACATCAATACCTTCCATCACAAGATTCATTTCAGTAGTTTTGATCTTCCTATTTACACCTCTTCTGCCAGTGAATTTCATCCCTCAACACCATTTTACAATTGAGACCCCATTTACCCCTTCTTAGATCTGTAAAGCCTCCCGTGAGACGCTCAAGGTCACTGTTTCCTCCGAGGGGCCAAAAGTGTCAGGACCCCGATCTCAGCCGAGGACAAACTTTAATCAATGTATCTGTGAAACTTCGAAAATGAAGCTTTGTTACATTTTTGGGGAAAAGTATCTGTATTTGTGACGGATAACAAAGTCACAAATAAAAAACCTGCATATAGACATGCAATTCTTGATATCAGAGGTGACTGTTTTTTTTCCCCACACATTCAGAAGTCCATTTTAAGAGCGACCTCTTGATGGTGGCGTCACTTTTAATCCGGGACAGTTGTTTGGCATTTGACGGCTGATGTCTGATGTGCCAGAAATGAAGTGCTGAATGATGACCACAATTATTTTGGCTTCCTTTCAGGTCACATAGTGTGTTGGAGTCATGTCTGAGGGGTAAGTGTTACCTTTATTTGGATACTGACCCTGTCAATGTCACATTCATTCAGGATGACTTTATACACACAACGCTGATGGTATTCATCATGTTGCTAAACACAACGGATGCACAAAAGAAGACGTTTTGAGAAATGTCCCAGTGGTTTGTGTCCATAAGGTGTTTGGGTACGACATTCATCAAAATATCTTCTTTTGGGATTTCCGGAGAAGAAAGCAAGTCATTCAGGTTTGAAATTGAACATTCCTTTACTACTGATGTGGTATAAAACAAGAAAATATACCTTTTGTTTAACATGATGGACTCAAGCCACATCTAAAGACGTGTATCTTGAGACAATGGCATAGCAACATCACTAAAAACAAACAGCATCTACATCTCTCACCTGTATTTTTTTTTAATTCTAAGAATATTTTTGAAATCTGATGTTTTCTTTGATTTCTTTTGTAAATACCCAATGATGTATTCACAGACCGGTAAGCAAAATCAAAGTAAAAAAATCAGCATCCATGCATGAACACAGAATCCTTCTGGCATTGAATGTAAAGGCCTGGAACAGCATGTTAAAAACTAATCTACACTTTTAGTTTGACCTAGTCAACTTAAACTCAACCGTGCAACTGAGAACTCAATTTGGAAATAGAAAGAGAAATGGTGTTGGACAGTTAATGCATGCAGCACAGCGTGTGGATTAAACCAGCTAGCAGGATTGTTTTAACACAGATTATAATGAACCCGTCTCTTCTCGTTCCTGCAGAAGAAAAGGACAAAGTCAAAGTATTCAGCCACACGCAGACTTCTGCTAAAGGTGGGTCTGAAAGAACATCAAACAGCCACGGTCCTGATGAGGGATTAGATGAAATTCTCTTTATTTTAGTGTTTCATTTGTCTTTGTAGGTTTTTTGCATAATTGATTCCACGAGTTTGTGCCATTTCAGTAAACCTGCTGCTGTCGGTGGATGCCATCGAATCCACATGAGTTTAGTTTAAACTAACTTAACTTCTCTCACCTTTGACCCTCAGACCAAATTGCTGAGGAAAGCAGAAAGTTTGCTGGTGAAAGAAAAAGAGCAAAAGGACATTGAAAGAGAAAACGCCCTGAGAGAGAAAGCGCCACCTCTCAAACTCTCCGGCCTTTCCGTTCAAGAACTGCAGGTGCAAAAGTTCACATGTTACGTATTTACTGGGCAGAATTTTTGATCGTTTTAAGTTGCGCTTGCATTAGTAATCTGGGATCTTTGCAGGACCTTTGTAAGGATCTGCATCAGAAGATCGATGTTGTGGATGAAGCTCGATATGACCTTAATATAAAAGTCACAAGAAACGATGCAGAGGTATTTTAATGATGATCAATGTTGTTCAATAAAACAGCATTCATTTTATCCTCAATGAAAAACAATATATGAATGTTAAATATTCTGATACATGCGATTTTAGGGTTTGCGTGAGATTGCATGCATCATAATTACTAACATTTTTGAATCATTTTTTATCATTTTGAATGTAAGAAAATTCTGAATTTCAGACCTATGCCTTAGAATGTATTAATAAAAAGCATTAAAATTTTAAAATAATAAAAATAATAGAATATAAATATCATGGACATCTTCAATATATGTAAGCAACGCTAATCCAGAGAAAGTTCCTGTATCAGTGTTTTAACCCTACAGAAATGTATCAAAGAAAATAATATTAAACATATAACCATATCAC
Organism: Triplophysa yarkandensis; assembly: GCA_033220385.1. NCBI lineage: Eukaryota > Metazoa > Chordata > Actinopteri > Cypriniformes > Nemacheilidae > Triplophysa > Triplophysa yarkandensis. Next base: position 93,602 of record JAWHQN010000172.1, on the reverse strand, counting down.
AATGCAAACTTTTTGTTAATGCATATCTACATTTTTTATAATTATTTTAAAAATGAAATGTATTTTGAAACAAAAAAAATAAAACCAGTATTTACATCTTTAAAAGTATGTTAAAATGGGCACCATTCTTTGTATTGTATCACAACTCCTTTCGTCTGATCATAATATTTATTGACATTAACACATTTGAGATCAACAGGACCACACATTCATTCACTGAATGCATGTTCCAGATACTGTCACTAACCCAGAAGATCTACGAACTCAAGGGCAAAATGAAGCGACCAAACCTCAAACGGGTGAAGAAGTCGGCCGATGCCATGCTGGGAGCGCTCACAGACAACAGAACCACGAAAGCCGACTTCAAAGCGAACCTCAAAACAGTGAAAAAGGAAGAGGAAAAGGTAAAACTCTCCCTTATAACAAGTGCACTGGTGCTCGAGTTACCCGTCTGCTTCTCATTTACTCTGATGTACGAAGAGACGGATTACTTTGATTCCTTTGAAGGCCGGATGCTGATGAAATGTTGGCACTTAAAGAGTTCGTGTCTGTTTGAGACGTGATGCTGCAGTTCTCTTTCATCAGACATACATGTGTGACTGTTTCTGTCCGACTGAAGCGTGTTTTTCTCGTATCTCCATCCCCGCAGAAGGAAGAGGTCACGGACTGGAGGAAAAACGTGGAGGCCATGTCAGGCATGGAGGGCAGGAAAAAACTTTTCGATGCCGGCCAATAAAACATCTCCGTTTGGAAAGAGCCGGGCCAAAATAAACAACAGGAATATTCCCAGTTGAATGTCTGTGATGGTTTTTATTGTTTAGTTATCAAAGGGGAGAGTATTAAGCCATCCTCGAATAACACCGATTGTTTGAATTTGAATCACCTTGAATATGATAAATGATTCATTTATGTAGGCGATCAGCTGTGGCATGGAAACACGCGAACCGTCTGTAGAGAAGCATTAGATAATAGAAACTAATTCACATCATATCAACTGTGTAAATATTTGCTTCATATTCTGTGTTGATTGAAACAGGTGACTGTTTACCCTTGGTTAAGGAGCATGTTTATTTTATTATCTAGAACAGATCATTTTTAATAAAATCCTATTGAGTGATTGAGGATGTTTGTGACCTTTGTTATGAGATAAAACATTGGAACACTTTCATTTGCACATCTGCAAAGTCATGACCTACAGATGGATGAAAGGTGATATGTGCAGACAATGCATGAACAGCAGGGGGAGACAATATAAAAGCCAACTCCAAATTCTCATCATACTTTGATTCCCTGAGAATTTAGAATTAAAAAAAAAGCTGACCTCCCCTGTCACCATGAGGACTGCAGCTCTCACTTTTATTGCTCTGTCTATTTCCTGTTATAGATCTTCATAATTGTTAGAATCTGAGGGCGATGCAGAAGGCCTGTGATGTAATATCTTTAAATGCATCCAGGGTGTGAGTCAAAACATGCACAGAAGAATATTACAGAAGTTTATCGCTGAAGTACATCTGTTACCCTGCAGAATCTGACATTGTGGACAGATGTAATAGTGTTTACAGAAGGGTGTAGAGAAAGGCAAGAGGAAGGATTTTGGGTGGCACTGTATCCCTATTGGCTGACAGATGGCAAACTGGCACAGGTACGGCTTCAGTCATCGAGACCTGAGTCAGCACGTCCGCTTGAACACGGTGAAGCTGTGGGTCATGAGAAAAATATCAAAACTCTGAATTTAGTTATAATAGTAAAGTACAAATGTGAAGATTTTGCATATGTTTTCTAGGCTGTATAGTACAAAATTTTTTTGGGGGGGTTAAAGTTTTTTATTGTTTTAAAGAACTTTTGATCTGAAGGTAAGTGCCCGAATGTTTGAAACAGATTTAATAGTCAAACATATAATTTAGCAAACAAACACGGTTTTTCAAGACAAAACTTTATTTTCTTTCATTTTTAGATAAAATGGGATGACCAACCGAATATTGAAGAAAGAACAGCAGAATATACAAAGAATTCTTTAAAAAGCATCTCAGGGTGAGACCTTAAGAAGTTGCTTGAGAAAATGAAGAGGCAACATTTCCGCAAATTAGAGTCAGATATAATTCATGTTTTCATTATATCATAATTCCCATAGCTTCCTTTGTGTTATTTCTTAATTTGAACTATAAGAATGTATTTGTCAGCAAGTAGAGTATTGTATTTTCTCCACTGTTTTATGATTGCAGAATTCACAGATGGTTTGGATAGGACACAGATGCTGTGTTTTTTGTTTCAGGCAGGTCATGGCTTGAAGGTTTAGCCTCAATGTGCAAGACATTTACAGATTCAAATGATCTTAGGTTTGCAGGATAAAGTGTAAGGTGAGAACAACAATTTTCTCAGGGTTGTGTGTGTTCTTCATTTGCATATGGATTCCATAATGATACTTAAATGGAAATGATGCTTTTATTCTGTCAGTGTTTTTCAGCCCCTGGTGACATTTAACACCCACAATTCATCAAGAGGACACCGGTCTTCCAGAAAATTATGCTTATTTTTTATAGCAAGTATCTTTCATTTCCATGACCAGAGCTGTCATTGACACGTATTTTCATTGTTTTCAATGCAAATGGTCACAGGTCAATTCAGTACATGTTTTTATTCTCATCAATTCAATTTTACATGTACACACAATCATGGTCAGTTGTGAAAGAGATGTAGAGATTGTGATTCAGAGAACATAAAGACATTATTTTAAAGACACTTGTTTTCAGCAACTAACATAGAAAGTTCAATATTCTTTCCCTCGAATAGTTGCTATAAACTAAGGCACATTAGAAAAGTAAACATCTGAAATCTAGAGCTAAATTTAGTCCAGCCCTCAGATCAAGAGACTCGAAAGCTTGGCAGCCTCTCCTCGGTAACCAAATTATAGGCAAACCGATCGGCATTTGACTGCTCTTGGCTTTCTGTTCATGGGAAATATTTTACTTGCACATTGAGGCTTCCAAAGCCACTTGAAAACGTTCTCATTGTCCTTTAGTTCAAGAATCTATTCGAACAATCCTTTTACATTTCGCACACCTTCTGGAAACATATGCATGCAGTTTGTGTGCCAGGGTCTCCACATCTCCATTGTCATGAATGGTGGTGAAGGTCCAACAACTTCTAAGTCAACACCTGACACTGGCATTGTCATTCTATCATTGCAGTGCATGGCAGCTTGGAGAGATGAAGCTCAGAGGATGTGTAGCTAAGTGTCACCAAAATCCCATAGAAGGCCAGTTGTGATGGTTGTATTGGAAAGTGTGTGACTTGTTGTCTTCATGTGATGGGTTAATGCTTCTATCCATCTGGGAAAGGCGGAGGTTTGAGAAAGGTCCGGGATGAGGGAGGAGCCTGACAAACTCAGAGTCCTGTTACAGAAACTTACAGATCTGAGAGTGAAAGAGAAGCTGAAGCTCGGTCCAGTGTCACTGTCTTGTAGCAGATCTTTCTTAAGGACTCACACTCACCTTCATCTTATCTCCAGGTACGTTTGCGCATCTCTGGAGAGCCTTGCACACTTTGGATAAACTCTTTCTCATGGTTTGGTCTAGCATTAACCCATTGTGATCTGTCATATTGTGTCTTTTATTGTGATTTTATATATTGTTTATTCTTTATTTCAAAGGCTTTGGGTGTAAATAAATAACTTTAGGGGAAATGGGTGGAATGTGTTTTATAAACAAATGCAATGTTGATGTTGTTTTGTGGATGTTTGTTTTAAAAACAATTTATTTATTTTATTATTTTTCTGTCTCTCTTTCATTCCTCCCACACCCACCCTTGTACAGAAATCTTAATCGCTCGTTTGAATCTGGGTTTATTTTTCTTTGCCCCAGGAAGGGTCTGGATTGGTTTACAAGCTGTTGAAATGTTTGGATGTTATCAGTATTTTCAATAGCATTAACAGTTTCTCTTCTGTATTGATGCGATGAGTCCCATACAGCATTCCATGTATGCATCTGTACTCAACAACAGGAAGTTCTCATCCCACGGTCATTTTTCAGATGATGCACCGGCAGACTGAAAGTAGTCCGACAGATTTGAAGCAACACTTTCTGGGCCTTTGTGTAAGCAGGTAATGCTTAGGCCCGTCATGAAATGTAGTCGAAACAACGCTGACGTCCCATCCCAAAGTGGATTTGGCGTTTTCTCTGTTTACACACTCTCTTCACAATTTATTTGTGGCGTGGAATAGCCGGCCATGAACATTCTTATATTGTTACAATCGGTTCTGTTGTGGGATTTGGGAGGGATGCTTTGGGAAATTTCTCTGCTGAGGATTGTGGGGGATTTCTGTCCTGGTGTAGTCTTGGCTGTAAATCCAGACCACGCGAGTTCATAGAACGGCGTGGTTTACTTACCCAAACGCACAGGCCAGACTTCATATCCTCCTGTAAGGCGGATGCACATTTGGCTGATTCTGCAAGCAGCTGAAACAATAGTGTATATGCAGCATTGTACAGAGTCTGTCCAAATCCGTCTTGGGAACTGGTTTTATTGCTCTGACCTTCAGCTGCACAAGAGCTCGAGTGGAAAGCAGAATATGGAGTGATGAGACATCATCGAATCTGTGTGGACAGTGAGGCGTTGTGCGCGGAGCACCACGGAGCGGGACCGGCCAGTAATGGCCATGAAACTGGATCTGATAACAGTGTGGTGTTTGTAAAATATGCGGGGAATGCCCTCGCCTTAAAAGGAACATATTGAACACGGTGACTGATGATTGGAATAGCTTCTGGAATGCTAAACAGCCCTGTTTTGCCCTTTTCCTCCTTTTGCTTCTTGAGGGTTTCTCATGGACTTAACCGTGACCCTGCCTGCGAAAACCAGACTGAAATCGGAAAATCAAATTCTGAGAAAACGAGCATTAAAAATTCGATTAGTTACACTTTGATTTCAATCTTTGACATGATCCTTATTAGTCTATAATACATATTTCAATCATTTGTTCTAACAGACTGTTCTTTAGATTGTAAGGATGATTTTATGTATGAAAAGTAAATCTCAAAAAATGATTGTGGCTTTCACGGTTAGGGTCACCTTTCTCTGATTTTAACTAATAAACTGTCCTGGATTTCTTCATCTGGAGGTCTGTCATTGCTCTTCTGGTACTTATTTAGATCCGAGGCCTGTTGAATCTTCAAATCATCTAAATGCATCCTGATGAGCCGATAATTGAGAAACATGTTTGTGTGTTAGGGGTTTCTCTTAACTGTGCAAGGATATTAGCACATTACCAATGTCAAGCTGTCGGTTATCCACAAAACATCCCTAAACGTCTCTGGAACAGACAGGGAAGATTTATGCACACAACCAGCACTTGGATGCAGCTCATTTTTATGCTGCATGTCTAGCAAAACAGAAATAATGAATATTTTAAACTCTATGATTGATTTATTTGCTGGCATGATTGACACCTGAGATACATCCTATCGGCCCTCCCCCTTCATCTACTCAGCATTTTCTCTGCTTTGAATTGGATAGCCTGTAATTTAAAAGCAGTGAGACCAGGAACCGCAGTTGTGTAACAACGATGAGCACTTTCAGAGCTCCAAACAGTTTGGGAAGCACGACGATACGAAGGGCATTCCTTAAATGTGAAGTCAGAGCCGTCTGAAACTTAAGCTTGTGTTTATTTGGGTCCCTGCAAATATGCAATAAGTGCCCCAGATGTTTTGTTAGTGATATATAAATCTCAAATTCCCTGTACATTGAATCCGTCTGCAGGAGTGCATTTTTCGCTGTGATTTGACTTTGCGGTTTGTTTGTTGTTCTTCATTGAGATGGCAGGTTCCAATGGAAAAGTCTGTAGATGGGACATCAAGTAGGCCTGGGGCTGCTTCCGTGGATAGACTGATGATCTGCAAATATGATTGGCGATGACCGTTTCACCACTTTCTTCATTCCTTTCCCAAATGATTTGATCTCTTTTCCTAACCTTTAAGAATTCCTCCTGCTCAAATCCTTTCCAAATTCGCAAAATAATAATGTCAATTTTTTTGGTTGTGGCCTGATTCTCATCAGCGAAAACATGCACAGGAAATGTTCCAGCGAGCCCGTCCTTTGCCTCGGTCGACTTCCACCTCCCCACCTCACCCCGCCACGGCCTTAAGCTAAACAAACAAAACTAATGGAGAGACGTCCATCCCCAAGCGTTGGGAGGAATTAAAGGACGTGTTTAAGGTCAACCGTGATGCCCCACCGCAAGAACGCATGAAAATTGAAGTTGACTCTAGCATGAGGTCATGTTGATGCAGAGGATAACGTGCCAGTGCTCCTGTAAAGGTGTTGAGGGATGAATTCGACGGATGACGATGACGTAACAGCGCTCGAGCGAGCTTGGACTCAAACAGACACAACTTCTCCGACCTTCTGAACTGAGAAACATGCATGCTTTTCTTTGCCTCTAACTGTAAAGCCTTACATGGTCACATCCACAGAACACACATGCCCGAGCCAAGCCGGGTCAAGGAGCCGGCCAAGACGATGTTGCAGTCGGCATGATGTTGAGGGTATCAGGTAACGCGGATGATCGAATTGAAAACTCTTGTTTGTGTGTCTGTTAATGCTTTAATAGAGCGTTTGTGTGTGCGCCTGGTAATGGTAGCAGCCAGCGGTAATTGTTTAAGGGTACCTTTATGGAGTCAACTCTTTGCTTCTAATCAGAAGCATATTTACGGGGTAGCATGCTAGCCTCGGAGGGATCCTCAGGAATGCGAGGCGGCGCTGCACGCATGCACCCTCTCCTTCATTTCGTTCCACTTCACGTTGTTCTCGAGAGCCAATTAAGGCCTGGGATCAAAGAAACCAGGGCCGTCATTCAGGGCTCTCTCTTTCTACGTGCATCGCCCGAGCGTGTTAAATGAAATGCATCTCCGCATAACTCAAACTGTGCGTAATATGCGGTGTAGGGGGTCGGGCGGCCACAGTCCGTTCTTCATCGGCTTGCGTCGTGCCATAGCCGACAGCTGGCGGGGAATCAGCGTGAGAGTTTTTAATCTGAAGTGTTTGAGAGGAACTGGCATTCGGGAAAGTCTTACCTCATGTGAAGTGCGTTATAAATGATTCCTGTTGTAATCGCTCACGCTATTAATAAACATCTCAGGTCTGGCTTTCTTAAAGCTGGTTTTATTACCCTTCAGCCGAAGGCCCAAGCAAGCGCCGGCTGCTGTACTATACATGACTAATGAATCAGTTGCATGCTGGGAATTTGGTTGGCGTCCAATAGACGATAAAGATCACAACGTGATAAATCAAATTAAAAGGTAAACCATAAAGATATAAATTGTGTTCGCGGTAGCTTGATCTGAAAACTTAAGATCTGTTAAAGGCCGCAAGCTTTGTGGATAAAAAGGCAATCCCAGAATGCATTGAATCAGCTGTCCTTGAGTGAGGAAATATATTGGATTTCGTGACAAGTGTGGAGCAAACGGAGCGAACGTAGAATTTGGCGACAACAATAGCAAACAAGACCTTTGTTTATTTCATCCCGGTCTGATGCGGTAAACTAAACGAGGATTCAAATTAACGTCAAGTCGGACGCAATTACGGAGCCATTATTGCTAACGACTGATACACGAAGATTTCAAACATGTTTTAAAAAGGTCTTAAGCTTATTATAAGTGCTGCGATGCTGGAGAGGTTTTGATGAATGCGACGGAGCTCGGTGTGTGTGTCGGGTTATGTTAGGCCGGCAGACCTCATTATGGTTTGTTTTAATGAACATGGCCTGAGTAACTAGAACAATGGCCACTTGTTACAAACCCGTCTGCCAGTCTGCTCTGTGTGTGTGGTTGCAATGCCACTCAAATCCTTGACAGACGTCTGCGGGACCACCGCGGATAATAATGGGGGCTCCATTAGTTCAGGTTAGAGTTAATGAACGGGAATTGAGTCGCAGATGCCCGGGCCCTCCTGAAACGCAATAGCGAGTCATAAAGGATCTATGTCAACACACTCAATGTCAGGAGTCTCTGAATGGGTGTTTGTGTGGCACAGGTGTGTGGAAGCGATGGTAAATGAAGCGGTACCGGGGTTTTCGGCGTAATCTCATTTCCACTTCGGCCATTAGTTACGATCCCACCGGTGGAAACTCGAAACCACCAATACTCAATTATTTACAATTTCACGCTTGCCTGGGATTTGTGTTTTTCTTGTAAATGTAAAGATTACGCGGCCAACGTCGAAGTCTGAGGTAATGATTTACGCAGCTTTTTCTTTAAAAACGGAGGGGCGCGCTGATTCGATCTGCATGACCGAGAGCTCTCGTAGTCAGACGGCTGCAATAATTCGCTCGACTTAAATGCAGGAATTCATCATAAAGCTCGCAAAATCGTCCAAGTTTATGTGACTGCGTGTCAGAGAGAAAGCAAAGAGAGAGTTTTCCTGGCAGAAAGGTTTTGAGGTTTCCTGAAAGACAAGTAGCTGCACAGCCCTGTGGCACTAAACATAGGCCTGGTGATTTTACCAGACACGACGACGTGGACCGTCGCGGCGACGTGGGTGTGCGCGTTATACCTACGTCTCCAGATTTACACCTCGTCTCTCAAGTGTCCACCGGGACGGCGCTGCGCTCGGCCTCTAAAAAGCGTTGGCCCGAAGCCATGCTAATAATAACAGCCAGCAGAAATATGCACAGAAGAGATCTAGTAGCGTAGCTGGAAGAGAGGGGCACGGGAAAGGGTTCGGCGTTCACACAGGAATGTGTGATCTGAGGAAAAGTCAAAAGCTGCACGTAGATGTATTTCGTTTTGAATCCAAAGACTTTTCTGAAGGAAAATTGTGCATGTGTGCTTTGAATGCACCGTCGCTTTGGATAAAAATGTCTGCCAAATGCATAAATGCAAACGTGTTTTATGGTCCGTCATCCTTTTAAAGCTCAAAGTTGTTAGACAGTGTTTATAGCTAGCTGCCTGAAAAATTACCCGATGTAATTATGGCATAAGCATTTGACAGAACTTCTATGGCACCCTTGAGTGAAATATATAAAAATTGATGGCATAAAAACTAAACTTCCAATTTCTTATGTCTCTGAGGCTGCCATGAAGATGATCCTTACGCTTGCGCTTAGCCTCATGCCTCACCAGCGAAGATCTTTCACTCATGGTTCTATCTCAGAGGGCCTTCTTGGTTTTTGTTAGTGATGACGTGCGTAATGTGCATCCATTTGTTCATCTGTCACAGCTTGTGTTCTGGTTGTTTGCTCACAAGATTGGTTTCCAGAACTCCTGAACAATGCATCCCACCTCTCGAGCTCCTCGTGCATTCTAAATAACTTCTTTGGTGAGGTCATCTGGACCCAGGGATGATCTTATTTCTAACAACTCTCAAGAGGAATGCAAAGGCCTTCATTTTTCCATCTATTAATGAATATGAAAAGCACATATTGAGATCTGGGCCACGAGCGATTCTGACACTGAGCGCAAGTTTTCACGGGGTCTGAAAACAAACATCAAGCCTGAAGTTGGTTTTGAGGGCAATGAGGTCAGGGAAACATGTCGTACACATGTTGAGTGTACTTATGGTGTTTTGGGCTTGTATCGCTACCATGTGAGGCATGATGAGAAGATGTTTCTCCCTTGTTGATGTTGAACAGCATCTTAAATCATGGCTGTCACGGTTATGCAGCGATGATCGGTGGTCGACAGACAAGTTTTACAAGACACATCCGGAACGTCTTAGCTTTATGAGAAATACATTTTATGTTCCATTTAATGTTTCAGTTAAAGTAACATATGGGGGAAGAACATATAGGGTGTTCAGGATAAATTTCAAGTAAATTCTTATGTTGTTTTACACATTAATGGCCTTGCCTCTGAAAAAAATCTAGCTGGAGTATTTTTTTGTGATTTATAGTTTTCTACATTAAATCATTCTACGTAATGAAAAGAACATCTGTGAAAATATAACCTTGAAATCTCAAGTCTGTTGTTTTTTTACGCAAAATGTAAAACAAGGTGTCAATGAAACCATTACTTTTAGTGTTTATCATATTCAATGCAAAAAAATTATCCTTATTGAACGCATTATGCGAACGACCTATTTTAACCATTTTAATATTATAATTATTTATTATATGTATCGATGCCCACATTCTCACAATTTAAAATTTTCTTGTCTTTTGAAACTTGACTTTCTTCTGCAGAAGGAAAAAGAAGATATTTTGAAGAATGTTGGTAACTGAACAGTGCCTGCACTTAATCATTTACACAAATCCAATGCAATACATTCTTCAAAATATCATCTTTTTCATCATCTGTTCTGCAGCAGAAATAAAGGTTAATTATGACAGCATTTTTCATTTTTGGGTAACATTTCACTTGGTGCTTAAAGGGGTGCTTTAAACTTTCTTGACGTCTGTTTTTAATAGAAAAACGAACCACATCATCAAATCTCAGCTTCAACGCATTTTCTGTCCCAGCTATCTTCGTGGCTGGATCTTTTTTTCCCACTCACAGTTATGTAAGAAGAGGCATAGCTCAAAGCTGAAACCGTTCGTACTTGGACAAAAAATGTGGAAGGAAAAGAAGAGCCATTTTTCCTTGTGTCGTGCAGAATGGAGTGTTTGAGACAGTTAGTGCCCTAGCCAGTGTGATGCTTGTCTTTATTTGTCCTGTGAAGTTCAGATCTCTCCATGCGGTCGGTGTGTGAGAATATGGGGGCTCTATCAGTCCGCGCAGCATGTTAGAAAGCCTTGGCTTTTTCTTTTTTCTTGATGCGTGTTGCTTACGGGAAAGAGAGCTTTTTCCTACCATATTTGGTCATGTGGAGCCACGCCAATAGGCAGCAGACTTTTGATGCCGTACAAGCATCTCCATTTGGCCTTTTTCCTCTAGTTTTTTTTACTTTTGAGGACCTTGCATGCCGACACTCGCTGATAGCGGTGCGATCTTTGGATGTGCATGAGAGGACCATTTAAAATCAGCATTTTATAATGCGTAGCTTGAAAGCACATGTGCATCTGAAATGCATTTTCAGGAGCACATCTGTTGTCGTGTAGTTATAAATGGCTTTGGGTGTAATGAGTTAATGGCTATGAAAATTGCCCATTCAGAAGCGGAAACAAAAATGTTTTTCCGACATCCGAAACCCTTGTGCTTACATTATTCTTTGTGTAGGAAAAGAGGAGTAACGTTTTGTTCTTTGAAAGAACTTTTCTATAAAACGTAAACCACTTAAACAATTACTTATAACTTATAAAATTAACTTATGTGAAACAATTCCTAACATGTAAATATTCCTAAATATCTCAAAAGTACTTCAGGAAGCATTTATGAACCATAATCGAAGAACCCGCGATGGATTCCGGATAGTGGAAGTAATATTTGGTGTTAAACTGGGTTGTCGTAGACCAACGCACTGAATATGATTCACAAGACATGCAGACGTGTCGGGGAATGCGATCCATTGTCTGGGAATGCAGGAATCTCCTTTTCCATCCCCAAGTGGAAATTCAATGGTCGAAGCCTTTTTGAAGTTACTTGGTTCCCCCTTTTATACATTTGTCGGTTTCTACTGTAAAGTAAATCCTAAAACAAGAACCCTGATATGAAGACCATGGGTCTTGTATTTCCCTTAAGTAATATATTATACAGTATCTTACCATATATATCATCAAATGAATTATGGCAAAAGTTTACAATGCTATTAATGACCGAAACGAGTCATCAGAAGTCGGTTTACAAGTTAAGCGTAAGGGAAAAGTAGGAAGCCTTGATCTACAAGCAGTAAAACTTTCTTTGTGTGTTCTTCAAATGTTGCCTTTTAAAATCAAATAAAAAGGCTTGATTTATCGTCTTTAGAAAAGTTAAATTCAGGGCGGGGATACGCTTACGCCGTGCAGATCACAGCATTCATAAAAGTGCAGCTCTTGCATCCAAGACCGTTTTCCTGACCAACCAACTCCATTTTCTCTTCACATCTGTTCTCATCTCTACCCATCTCTTCTCTCGTATACTTGCATATCTTCTTTGCCCAGTGACAGCCGTGAAATGCAGTTCCTGCCAACATCTCTTCGGAATTTATAGCAGCACATCCTGCTCTTCCCCTCGCGCTTTCATTCTTTAAGTTTTTTCTTAAAGGCATAGTTCACCCAAAAATCGAATACCATCATTGATTCTCTCTCTTTTTTGACAGATCTTTGTGACTTTAATACACAAAAGAGAATATTTTGAAGAATGTTGATCACTGAAATCCCTACCTTGGTCTTGGGTTTATACAGTGGAAGTGAACGGGTCCTGCTGATGTTCAATTATCAACTTTCTTCAAGATATCTTTCCCTTTGGGTGAACTATCACTTTAAGATCCCCGAGTTGTAAATGCAGTAATGCATTGAAGAGTCGAAGCGGAACTTTTAGTTGCATGAAATTAAGCCTGTCACTATTAATCCTCTATATTTATAAATATGTATATATTTTACGAACAAATTGTGCCAAAAAAATCAATACCCACTGATTGTAGGCATCCTGATTTTAATAAGTTTAATAGGTTTCATGAAGTTTATCGTGCAGCCTTACATGGACTTTGGTAATTGGATGAAAAATGTATGACCCATCATGCATTACAAAGACTTTTCTCCAATAAGAAGCTCTCCACGTGAGGTAACTCCTCTCCTATTCGTGTTGATATTAGTTTTACTAAAGATAGGTCTAGTTTTCTCAGAGTTGATCTCTCACTGACTCAATGTTGAAGGCCTGTGAAACACTGCCGCATCTCATCCATCGCCCTCTAAAAGCTCTGAAACCCAGCAGGTCTTTGAACGTCCAGCATGTAAACACAGCTGTGTGTTAATGGGAATTGTTGGCCTGTCACGCAGTTGTTATATTGCACATTGAGCAGACCTGATGCTGGAACCCTGCCATCACCGTCCTGACACTGTCCTGAGATCTGCGGTCGTGTGCCGTCCAATCAATCACCTGCTTTTATGGGACGTTTCGCTTTTATTGTCGCTGTCTATTTCCTGCATCTCCCAGGGTCCATGTCCGCACACACAGAATGATAAATGTACAGTATGGTTTTGGAGACGCAGGTGCACCGTGTAAATGTTCAGATTGGGTTCAGCGAGATCTGCATTCTTTTGTCAAGCCGTGTTGACGTCTTCACATCGAGGGAATTCGGTTCTTTCACCATCTTCGTCTTGGTCTTCTGGTTTCCTCTTGTCTGATCTGTGACTGACATGCGGCTGGAATCTTTGAATATTTGTCCAGGTTCAGACAGAGTTCCAAAACCAGCGGTCGGGAAATGTTCCCCGAATTATTTCAACACAATTTATTAGGACGGTTCATCGTTCACAAGTGTATTTTTTCATCATGAATAATCAAGTCTGGAATGATTTATAAAAAATATATTTAGTTACTGTGGCCTTATGGGGTTTTATTTCTGACAAATCTTATCTGGTAGACCAGGGCTTCTCAAAGTCACGACCCCGGTCAGGTTCCAGAGGGGTATCAATCCGGATCTGCTAAATTGATTTCATGGGCGCAGATCATTTTCCTATTAACCAGTAGCACGTACCGGCTCTACCGGGAACTGATGCACTGTTTGATAGGTTGTCAGACGGAAACTTTTCATAGACGAAATAAGACATGATGCCTGGAGATGCCCGTCTCCAAATCAACAAGTTGCAGAAATGCTTGAGAATAAAGCCAAATCATGAAGAATACAAACAGAGTTTATAGATTTACTAGATTTACTGATCGGTAAGTTTTAAATTCTCATTTTCTGAAATTATGAAAGTTGTATTTTGTATTAAGTTAAGTCATAGATGCTTATCCATTGAAGTGTCATGATAAACCATTTAATGATATTATAACTTTATTGGGGTAAAATATGTAAATTGGTTACAATACTCCTGTTTATTACAGGTGCAGACAGTACACCAGCACAAAAGACTCCAGACCAGATTTTCCACAATATGTAACTTTATACATTTTTATCAATAAAGAGCATTGTTAATAAAAATGTGGTGTGTTCAATTAGCATTTGGTATTGAAATGTTGGTCCTGTGACAACTCTAGTTCTGGACCTTTCACATTCATGTGAATTCAGATTTGGACTTTTGAATGTAGTCTTTGAGGAGCCCTGTTGAAGAGCAACGTAGAATTGGTGCAGGACAGGAACATTCAAAGACAAGAGGAGGTTTTGATTGATTGGATTTGTTGGTGAGACACAGTTGTCGGTCAGTGGTTAGTAGCCAGATGGAAAGCCAGAGTTCACATTGCTGGAATACCTGAAGCATCTTTTAATGAGGTGTGTGTGCATGTGTGTGCGCGGGTGTGTGTGTGTGTACGTGTGTGAGAGAGAATGTGTGTGTTTGAAGCTGCTGACATTGTAGATTTTTGGGATACCAACCCGCACCTGGCTGCAGATCACCTGCACTCATAAAAAGTCATGAACTTTCGTGAATTAGACACTCTCAAAAGTTCAAGTACGTCTTTTAAAGTTTGTGGAAAGTATTCATGATATTTCTTAATATATTTGTGGATGTACAACTGGAGTGTCTAATGGTTTGCTCTTAACTTTCCGTTTCACAGTTTAAAGAACGTTGAGTTGTCTTTGGTCATTTATCAATCATGGTCGAAGGGTCGAAACAAATCTGACCTCTCCAAAGCCAAATTTTCAAGTTACTTTTTTTCAGCATTGTCATACGGAATTCATACATTGTTAAAAGATGTATTACTCATAAAATGTTTTAGAGAATTTGTGCGATCTTTTATTTTTGTTTTCTGGATTGTGTTTGTGTCCACACAATGTAAGTGAATGGATGCTGTGGCTGTTGGTTGCCTTCGCACTAGTGATGTTAGTTTTACGTAAAGCTGCTCGATTATAACAAAGATTAAAATCACAATTAGTTTTCCCAATTTTTGAATCACGGTTATTTGTTATGATTACACATTAACATTGAAAAATTAGTTCATAAACATATTAATTATAAATAAATACATTAAATAAAAGATTAATTATCAATTACTTATTTATTAATAAATGACAAATTGAAAGTAGACATGCCTTGCAAAACTGAACACAATAATGATTTTAACTCAATTTTTTTTTTTTTATAATCGTTGAAAGTCAAAATTTAAATTGATTACGATTTATAACGATTATTATCACGATTATTATTACAATTTATAGCGCCAGGTTTAGGGACGGGGTTTAGAGATCCACTTTATAAAATATGCAGATTTGTATTTTCATGAGTTGTATTGTTTTTATAAATGTTCTTAAGTTCTGTAAGAACATCGGACAAAGAGTGAACAAAGAGTGAACTAAAATTAAACATATTAGATTTATGTTTTGGTGATGTTTAAACATTGTGGTTGTGTGCTTTCAGATTATTGTCAACATTTGGCTCAACCATAATTGGTAGGAATATTGGGGATGTTTTGTTTTGTAGTTTTTTTGTCTTTGTTCACTAAGTATACACGCTCAACTCCCACAAGTGTGTTTTCAAGTTAGAAGCACACACCTTTGACAAAAAAGCCAAAAATCAAGTTATTTTTGAAGAAAAACCCACATTTCCTCTATGTGCGTCAGTCGCTGTTTGCCGTTTCTTGTTATTGTCCTTCATGTTTGTTTACGTTGGCAGCACAATATATACATCTTTCATTATGAACTAATACTGTACTCGATATAACTGTACTGGATGTTGATAGCCACGTGTAGATTTACTCTGCTTATTCATAAGAAAAACAAACATTTCAGCACTTAAGAGTGCCATGTCGCTGTGAAAGATACATTCCATTACTCTAAAATGCTTTTTAACGGTTCACTTCTGAGTGGCTTCTCCAATTGTTAAGATCTTGGCGAAAAAACACGGTCAGAATCTTCCTCCTACGCCAGACACCCGCCGTGGCCTCGGAGAGCGTGTTAACATAAACTCTGATAGTGAAGCCGGTGGATGTTAATGGACCTATATTGACAGACATGCAAATAAGGAGGATGGTTTATGTTGGCAACGCTCTGCTCTCTTCCCGAGCTGTAAATGTAGTCTCTCGCTCGAGCTGTCCAGAGAGGCTGAGGTCCAAAAGACGGTGGGTGGTAGATCCAAACATTTAGTTATTTAATCCTTTTTGGCAGC